>CAUYLG010071992.1:0-139880 GCA_963573385.1 Cacajao melanocephalus
CAAGAATCCCGTTCTCTCTCCCTCTTTCTCTTCCTCTTTCTTTCTCTCTTACATTCTTTTTTTTCTTTCTTTCACTCTCACTTTCTTTCCTCTCTTTTTCTTTCTTTCAAAAATAAAAAATAAATAAATAAATAAATAAAATAAAATAAAAAAATAAAAAAAAATAAAAGAATAAACCTGGCTACAATCTCAACCAACACAAAAAAAGAGGTAACAACATCTTTACACAGCGAGTTTTAAACTTACTGCTTCATTACTTAGCACCTAAGTCACCACCAAAATATATACACAAATGACAGCAACAAACAAATATTTGATCTAAAAACATTAAACTGAATCCTACTCAACAGCAGCCTATTTTTCACATGGACAAGAGTTAAAGTGACAGTCTATGTTGTTGCTTTTCAACAAAATACACAATCACTCATCACATCCAAATTTGGTTGCATTACCTCATCAGGAAAGCATAAACAACTAGGTCCAATAGTAAATCAAATCCAGGAAAATGGCACAAAACCCAGGACAATTCCTTCCTTCCTTTCTCCCCATTTGGTACACTTTATTGACTGTCTATTGTATGCCTATGTGAAGACCCGTCTTCCATTTTTTTTACCTTCCGTGTTTTTCTGTGAAGCTGGTAACGTTTGTTTCATTAATCTTAAAATGAAAATACCTTGATGAGTTTTGTTGCTTATTATATATCCTTAATTCAATTTTATTTTTACTAACAAGTTTTTTTTCATCATTGTACTCAGAATCATCAGAGGTTACTAAGGTGGTCTATGGTCCAGTCAGTTTGATTTACTGTTTGGGTTGCCTTTTCCACGTGAAAGTGGGTAGCACTTGTGTACTTCGGAAGTGCACTGCTACCCTGAGCTGCTCTGCTGCAGATGATGACGAACGTCAAGGAACCATCCACACTTTCACCGACAGCTTCCAGGGCAAGATGGCCCAGGAAGGTGAGGGGAAAGTTCACAGCCGATACAGAGTGGCACTAACTAGTAGTTCTTCCAGCCCCTCAAAACTTCTGTAGAGTTCGTGGTTGAAGCTCACCACTTGACCCTTTTTCTCATTACATGGTGATTAAACAACCATGCTCACCTGCCCAATTGACATACTGGGTGCTAATTTATCTCCATGTAGCATAGGAGTGATAGGAAGCATGCCTATTAGCCATCTCAAGTTCCCCGTTACTGCACTGTTATCATCACCACTGTTTGGACACAGTTAACGAAATACAGACATCTTACTCCTCTTGAGAGTCAAAGCTGAACTGATAAAGTCACTATGATATACCTCAATAAAGAATATTTCACTCTGTAAAGTACTGTACCAATTCCATGCTGTTACTGAAAATACAAAGTAAGCCTGGATTAATGTTTCATCTCGCCTTAAGTTAATCAGAATTTCAAAAGAAAAGTTCTATTTTCAGTAGTAAGATTGGTAAGGAAATACTGCAGAACAGGAATAACAATACCACAGATTCATCTTCTGCTACACAGGATCATTTGCCTTTTGATTAATTAGCTTGAGGCTGAGTAAGATAGTGCACTATAATCCCAGCACTTTGGGAGGCCAAGGTGGGTTGATCGATTGAGCCCAGGAGTTTGAGACTAGCATGGGCAACATGGCAAAACCTCATCTCTACAAAAAATACAAAGAAAAAAAAAAAAAAAAAACGAGCTGGGTGTGGTGGGGTGCACCTGTGGTCTCAGCTATTTAGGAAGCTGAGGTGGGAGGACCACCTGAGCCCAGGATATCGAGGCTGCAGTGAGCCATGATCACAACAACTGCACTACAGCATGAGTGATGAAGTGAGACCCTGTCTCAAAAAAAAAAAAAAAAAAAAAAGAATCATTTCTTTCTCCAATGAATTACCCTGAAAACACTGATTCCCAAGATCAGTTTCCTTCCTTGAAAAATGCATCAGATGAAGAAGGTCCTCATACAAGCAGGCATTCTTCCTCTCACACCTGGTACTGAGTCTTCTCATTAAAATGATAGTCACTATTTTCAGGTACCGACAACTTTCCTTAGGGCTTCTAAAACATCTCCAAAATAATTCAGCGGAGGGCACACAGAAAGAAAAGTATTGCATCTGGCTCACTTGAGAAATCAACAGTAAGGTCCACTCTCCCCATGTCAATGAATTAGGAAGAGTGGTACTACCAGTTGTTTGTTAAGCCTCTTAAATCCTCTGTGGAGTTCATGTTGAGGAGCAAAGCCAGACCCTCTTTCTCGTCAGCACAGTGATTAAACAACCCTGCTCCCTCATCATAGGATCTCGATAGACACTATCTGCACTGTGAGGTAAGCAGGAGTCCCTATGTCCATTTTACACCTGGGAAAGTGAAGTCATAATATATGTGTCTTCCTTCAACGGAAAAGGTCAAGGAACTTGGAAAGGGCTAGGGTATCCACTCTTTCCCGTGAGACAGTGGTTCTCAGCCTTGTTTGCACGTTAGAATCCCCTAGGGAGCTTTGACAAAACACCAGTACCAAACCAGACCAAAATACCAACTGAGACTAAACAAACACCTGAAAAAGCTCCCAAGGTGATTCAAAGGCACAGTACTGAGAACCGTCTTTGGCAAGTACCAGCTTTCTTCCTCTCACTTTCTTTTCTTCAATGCCTGTATGTAACCAGTAAGAAAGTGAAAGGATTATGAATGACAGAGTGGCAGAGCAGTAGTAAATAACAGTCATAATAATGGTGACGGACACAGCCGAACCAAGTATGTTCTCAGGTAAGGCACCAAAAAAAAAAAAAAAAAAAAAAAAGCCAGTAAGAACCAAAATTCAATAAAAATCAAAAACAAACACATTCATAAAGGCAACAAAGTTCAGCACATATCTATTTATACACATTGCTATACACACCATGTTTTTTCTGGTTTATTTATTAAAGAGCAAATTTTCAAACAAATGCCCATACAGAGGCATGTGTGTCCCAAATGGCAGGAATACATGCTAGGGAAATTCTTTCCAACATCTGTGAGTAATTTTGCACAATACATCATTGCTCCTATGCATTCACCTTAAAGAAAAAAGATCAGAGTAGAATAACCAAACATCCAAATGCAGTAATAGTTTTTCTCTCCTATTAGGCATGATCTGAAGCCCATTAATTTTTTCCAGAGGGAACTTCACTAGTAACACTTTATTCCTGAGCACAACTTGGTTCTTAGACAACCAGTACTTCATGTACTGGCAGTAACACTAGGGGAAAGTCTATGACTAAAAGAATCCTCCTCTAACGAGAAATTCCAAACACGAGAAACAATTAAGTATTGAATGGGGATTTTCCTAGTCCAGTCTTGCTATTCCCAAACCGTCCAAAGAAATCACAGTACTATTCAATATTCTCCAAAGAGTACAGACATGAACTCTTACAATTCTAGGATCTTAAAACACACGCACATATATGACCTTCACACACATATGAGCGGATGTAACAAATTAGGTTTATGGAAAACACTACCAAGTTACACAATACTCTCAAAGTGAAAATACCAGGGACGGGGAGTTTTATTCAACTCCATCTACAGGACATTAGTCAAAGGCACCTGACAGTTTTATAAATGCTCGACTTGAAGCTCTTTGTTAGTGAAACCTCATACCACAAAACTATTGTAGCTTACTCTCCCCTCCCCTTCTCCCGGAATCCCTCTCTTTCAGCTCTGCCAAATAACTGGCTCCCAGTGTGTTTGTTCTGTGTGTTTCTTTGTTTTTCCCAAAAGGGAAAAATTAATGGTCAAGTGGGTTTAATTTTTAAATTGGTACAAGAGCTTTAAACACGCTGCAGTGAGAAAAAATGCAAATGGGACGCTCTTGCAAATGGTTGCACATTAAACATACATCTTATGACCCAGGCCTTTACGAAGACGAGTTCTTAAATTCTTTGGAGGTCAGAAGTTTAGTTTATTCAGCAAGAATAACTCTATTAACAGCTCCAGCTCCTTCTTGTCACCACAGTAAACATCCACACATTCCAAATCCTGGAAAATGTGAGGCAGTAAAAAGAAGGCTGGAGCTGCCAACAGCCTGAAAACCTTCTAAAGCTATCAGTCTGCTGTATGAATGTGCAAAGATATCCACAGAGATGGATGGATCAGAGAACATATAAAAGCAGCCATGTTGGACCCAGGAGACCAATTTTTCAGAGGACAGAGCGGAACTGGTGAGGCTTTATGTATATCACTATCAAATAATAATAGTAGTAATAATATCTTACAGCTCTTTAAGCATATGCCCAGAATTCCACATCAACTTAGGTTCTGCTATAGTTTTTAAACACCAATTTTTCCCTAAATAATCCTATCTTTGAGAAGAGGCTAAGGTTAAAAGTCAAAACTAAGCAGACTTCTAAGCAAAGTGAAAAATAACCCAAGCTTTATAGCTGTTCCAGAAAGTCTGTGGCTAATTTTACAGCATCTACCACCCAGTGAGGTCACACTGCAGGAACTCAGTCCTACTCCACACTTGAATAAATAAAATCATGACAAGCAATAAACTGATGGGCGTGCTAAGTCACAGCTAAGAAATGGGAAGACAGCACTTCACCCTAATGAGTAAATTATCCAAGTACAAAAAAATCTGATGTTCAAGTTTAGGGAAATTAACCCTTACTCTTTCTGTACCTGAAAATTTGCACCTGAAAAAATTCACTGTGGCCTTATTAATGTCTTGATTCATTTTTTAGACTTTTCACACTGAAGTGTCCGTCTGAAAGCCTTATCCACCATTTCCCTTAGAGAAAATCTAAGGGAAGGCAAATCGTGCACAGCCCAAGAGAATAACGTGATAGAAGCTTGCTGCCCATACGGGACCTCTTGTACTAGAGGGTGACTGAACAGGCAAGCAAGATGAGACAAATTCTAGCTAATTCTACATCAATTCCTCCCCATGTGGTTCCACAATATTGTTTTAAATGGCTTCCCAGAATATCTGAAAAACCCAAATTAAAAGTCCAAGGAAAGAAGAGACCCAAAACTCAAAAATTTCTAAAGCAAAAAAAAAGTAAATTTTAATCACTTCCCTCTGAGCAAACAAGAGCTGACTATAGCTACTTTCAGTCCCTTTCTCTGATTCCTTCTTGTATATTAAGTCTTTATTTATACTTACTAGTGCTATCCACGAATATTTTTATTTAATTATGAAACATATCCTACAAGACTATGTCTAATGTAACAAGTAGAATTCAGAGTTTTCTAAGAATCTTTGTTTTCTATCTTGAAACAGCTTGAGCTGTTTTCTACCTTTTTTAAGAATTATACTTAACACTTGTCATCTGATTTTCATGGATTTTTATTCTCTTCTTTCATTCCCCAGTTTGTCACTATCCTTTACTATTTTTTTCTCAACTACTTCTTGCCCAGCAATTACCCTCAATATATCCCCATTCCCCATCCACTCAGCCACTTTTGAATATATGTCACCTTCTCCCTTTGAGTTGCAGCCCTCAATTTTTTCCCCTTGATTCAGATGAATAATTGTGAGTCTCAGACCCTTCCTGTTACCCTCATCCTGCCCTTACTTCTCTGGCAAATAACCATGATCTCAATGACTGTCATCTCCTTTATCTCTGACCAATCTAACTTACAGAGGAAAAAAAGCTCCCCCACCCCTTCATTTTCCTTTGTTCCCTGGTGCACTCTGAAGCACCCTGGGGCACGCTTCTTCCCTTAGCTCTTCTACTCTACTCATTCCCCAATGGAGCACTGCAGCTCTCCTTGGTACTCTTCAATCATTGGTTGGCTTGTTAATGACACTGGCTATATGAAACACTTTGTACCTGGTGATCCCGTGCTACGAGACATGGCCAACCATGATTTGGATCGACTATCAGCATGGCATATGCTCTGATTTACATTCCAACAGTAACGACAGATTAATCCTGATCCGTTTCCTTTTAACCTTGTTTCTCTCGTGACTAATGCATAGCCTTTGCCAAATGGCCTGCTGAGTTAAGGAGCAGAAAATGTTCTACGTCTCTGGCCGTAGAAGAGAAGTGACCGGCTTAACTGGGGCTTAAGTCTTTGGCCCTGGCCTCATTGTTCCTGAGCACCAGCTGGCCACACCACATCATGACAATGGTCCTCACTATCTGCAAGAGCCCTGGCTCAATTCAGAAAGGAAATATAAGCCTGTACAACACAGAAACCACCATGGCAAGACAAACACATTGATTGGCACCCTAAGAATTAAATTAACTTGAGCTCTATCCCCCTTCCTAATTTCCACAATACCTTTTAGGGGAAGAGTAAACACTGACCCTGCTTCTCACAGTCCTTCCATGTTAGCACTTAAAGAGGAGAATCACTTTTAGAAATACCCGACTCATCCACAATGTAAAAGCAGCCATGCACAAGACAAACACAGCTCTTATTTCAACACAAATCCAGAGAGCGTAAAAAACCACTTTTCTTTCCTCTCTGAATACCGCAAAACAAAATCTCCTCATAGGTGGACATAAATACATCATGGGGAAGAGGGCATGGGGAAATATATAAAAATAAATTGTATTTACCTTCTTCTGTTTCATGCCACACGATCCCTTCCAAATTCACACTGGTCCCGGGTTCACAGGGCCCAAGACACTCTGGCTCTGTCACTACTCCAACTTCACATGTATTGACACCCACAGAACGAGTCCGAACCAAAAGCTGTTCAACCGGCGCTGCAATATTGGATGAAGATGGGGAAAAGTAGGAGGGTAGAATCTGAGGCGTGAGACTGCTGGAAATCGGCGGTGGTGGCGCTGGCACTGTAAACAGGGGGTCAACCTGAAAGACAGACAGGCTTACTGCAGAGGTGCTGCATTCTGTGAATTCCTTTTAATGCAATTTGCTTATATCACTTCTAGAATATATCACCATTCCAAATTCCATTTGCAATTATAATATGCTTTGAGTGCTTTAATGGTGCCAAAATATAAAGCAGAATAGAAATGAGCATTTTCTTTTTTCATGCCAAACAAGGTAAACAGAGTGCTAGCTCCCTGAATCATAAGCAGACCCTCAATGTTCTTCTGAATTCATCAGTGGACAACTGTTAGCCTCAGCAGATGTGAATGAAACATGTTTTGCAAAATTAAGGCTACTTCTCACATGTAACAAAATCTTACTTAAAAAATTATAACATTTTCCAAAGGAGAAACTCCAATAAACACTAATAATTTAAGAGATGAACTAAAATTGTTTTCAAAGTACTTTATAAACCATAACGAATTAAATCACTACTAAAATATATGAGCTTTGCCGAATATATGAAACATATAAACTTTATTATCTACACCGAAACACATAAACTGGATATTGCTTGCATGTATTAAGGATCAACTCCTAATTAAGTGTTCTACTGCAAAGTTTAACAGAATTCATACATGGCGGGAGATGAATGCATGCACCCAACATCAACATAACTTGAGTTTCTCCAATGCACAAATCCTTCCATGGTTACACTGCTAAAGATCCCTAATGAGTTTGATTAAGGCTCAGCCACCATCTCTCTAAATATAGGAAATATAAATCACAGCCAACCACAAGATCTTGTGATGCAATGATATCTCTTTTGCACCGCTATCCCCAGGAGAGCAGCAAAGGAGTTCTTCATCACAAAAAGTTTAAAAGTCTGGCCATAATGAAACCAAAGGCTATGCACGTACTAAAGAGTACATTCATTTGGCCCGTTGTAACAACTGCTAGGACTGCTACAGATAGCTTTCACCCTGATGATTGGTTGTGAAAATGCCAAATGCAAAGCCCACTTGTACCAGGACTCCAGATTACCTATATCTTCGTGTTGCACATAGAAACAGCCTATATTTAAGGGATGACACCTCGCATGTATTATCAGTTGGGCTAACAAATCCTATATGTAAAAAGGATACATCGAAGATCATTCTGGTATAATGCTATCTTATTCTGCTATTCATAGATTCCCAGTTATCCACTGTAAATTATCTTTAGTAGCCACTTGGCTTTAGGCATAATAGTATATAGTCTTTGTTGGTTTTTTTCTTTTTTTTTTGAAAAGAAACAAAACAAAAAGAGTGTATTTCAAGAGTCATATGAGGAAGTGTGCTCCTAGTTAAACAGCTGAAGCAGTCATCTGTGTGGGCTTCTTGTTCATATGACTGTAGGAACTATTTCTACAGTTTGCATTTCACTAAAATGATAAACTGACGTTCACTTGCCTGAGTGATCCAAGATGCAACAGAACAGCCTTTCACCCATCTGCATGTTAAAAAAACTTAATTTCCTGCTCTCAAAGCTGCCATAAAACTTCTTTTGCTCCATGCTTTTTATTGTTCTGCATTCTTGATCACAGAGCCCAAGAAAGAAAAGCATTTAACAGCCCCGAGCCCCAGATACTGTGATTTATGCTTTTGTGTAAATGTAGCTTAATGTGGATCAAAGTTCACACTGATAGTTCTTATTTTAAAACTGAGCTGACAAATGAACAAAGGGGTTCTGAGAGAGGAAATTTAAGGGGGGAAAAAAACAATGCTACCTCGTAGTCTTTATTACCACTAAAAGACTGGCTGAGATTAGAATCACTTTCCAGAATTAAAAATAAATAAAAGAGCAAAGAAAATGATAAACCAGTTGGTTTCTCTGCACGCTTTCCAACTTCTTAATTTGTATAGTTAGTTGTAAATTGACTGCAATTTGATGTCATGTGTATAAATTGAAAAGACAAAATAGAACATTATTCTGAAAACATTCTTCACGTCACCTGATCAACAGCTTACATTAATACCAAGGGAACAAATGTAGCTTGAATTGGATACACAAGAAAATGGAATAAAAGTAGAGGTGAAGAGTCTTACAGTGTATCAGTTCTCTGGTTTGGAGATGAGAACACAATGGGGCAATTAGAGTTACGGTGGCATGACACGCTAACACTAGGATTGGTGCCTATAATAACTCTGATATTAACTAGCTTATGACCCTGGAGAGTCCTTTAACCTCTCTGAGGCCCATTTTCCTCAACTAGAAAACACATTCTTGGCCAGGCATAGTGGCTCACACCTATAATCCCAACATTTTGGGAGGTCGACGCAGGAGTATCATTTGAGGCTAAGAGTTAGACACCAGCCTGGGCAACACAGCAAGAACCCCATCTCCACAAAAAAAGAATTTAAAAATTAGCCACGCACGGTGGCATGTGTGTCGTCCCAGATACTCAAGAGGCTGAGGTGGGAGGATCAACTGAGCCCAAGAATTCAAGGCAGCTGTGAGCTACGATCATGCCATGGCACTACAGCCTGGGCAACAAGCAGGCCCCTGTCTCTTAAAAACAACAACAAATGCATTCTTCAGCCGCCTAATAGTGATGACAAATCCCATCATAACAGAGTTTCTAGACTAAATCCTTATTTCAACGTAACTCCACCTATAGATACCTATAGATATATTTGCATGCAGAAACACACACAGACACACACACACAAACACACACACATACACACCTCTCTCTCTCTTTTTCTCTCTCTCTCTGGGATATGTATGTAATTTCTAAGATCAAATTTCTATGGAATCTGGCTGCCTTGAAGGGAGAAGCCAGCGTACTCTGGGCCTACCTGTAAGTTAATTGTGTTTGTTTCCAGTAACACAATCCAAATGTAACCATGAAAGTTCCATTGATATTTATAGAAAGAACCTTTGAGCCCAGTTCAACATGTTTTAAAATGAGAAAGCTAAGGTTCAGAGAGTTTGACTATAAATATAAACTTAATCATAAATAGCGCCCCAATGCGGTAATAGTCTAAAAGCCTTAAACCTGATAGTTGCTATTGTTTCAAGGTTCACATCTTTGACTTGGACAAGTGAATTTCTCTCTTTGTTTTTCGACTGTAGTATCGGCTGTCTCATGGTGGCTCAGAACTGCCATTCCCATAGGTACCAGACCAGCACTACCGGTGAGAGGAGAACCAAATAGGGGAATTGCACCTTCCCCCCATTCCCTTTGAGATATCAGGACTGGGGAGGAGGTGGAGCACAAAGTCTACCCATGTGACCTACCACAGGCCCCTCTTCCTTAGAGGTCACCAATTAGAACAGAATTTGCAGGTGGGGATTACAGCCATTCCAAAAGATGTTTTTATGTGGCAGGTATGTTACTTTTTAAAACATGCCAATTTTTTTTTTTACCAACACTTTAAAAAGTTAGGGAAGAATTTAAATGTATCCTATTTCATAAAATAACAACTGGATAATGTGCTCTGCTGGGCCCACATTCCTCGTGGCATCAACTAACAGGACTGAGCTTCACTGCAGCCTTGCCACATGGATTGCCCAACCAGAGGCTGCTGGAGCTTGTGCTCCCAGCCTCTCCCTGAAACAATCACAGAACATCGCCTAGCCCAGCCTACTCAGTCGAGGGAAAATTATGGCCCATATTTGCACAAGTGTAACAAGCTATCTCTAGTGGCAGCCCAGGTACACATAAAACAATGACATCCTAGAAGCAGAAAATTGACGAGTTCAACATACACTGGGAAACCGAAGAAGGGTGGAAGGGAAGTCATTCAAAGAGTGTGGCCAATTCTTTCTGCTAGGTAATGCACCCAGTGGGAGCTGATCCCCCCAAAAGGTTTCAGTTCTCTAGTGTATCTCAGTGTCAAACATGAAGTCACATGTATCATATGCAAAGCAGCATTTTAAAGCATTTTCAGTAGTTATTTTTGCCTTATACAAAAGACCAACTCCACTGTACCCTGATTTCTCAGGTCACTGATCCACACACGAAACCATAATTTCTTCAACCAATGAAGGTCGTTAAGGCAGAGGGTGGGAACGGTTTCCACAAGGACTCCCTCCAGTGAGGAGGCAGCCTACCATGCCCTGAACCTCTGGTTCTGTGAGCAGACAGAATTGAGTTCAAATGCTGACTCTGTCAGTACTTGCTGTGTGGGACCCTGAGCAAGTTGCTGGGCTTCTCTTCTCTAAGACTCAGCGTCTAGTCCTAAGAAATGGGAGTAATAATAACAATTACCCCCACAAGGGTTGCAGTGAAGACTCGGTGAGATAATCCATGCAAAGTGAATGCTCAGCATAGTGCTTAGCTAAGTAAACACTGGCTTAGAAGTCCCTGGTCTGATATTACAGTTCCCTAACCCTGCACACAACCTTCCAAAGCTCCTTTTTATATCCTACTATATTTAACATAAATCTATAATCCCCTCCAAATGCATGGTTAAGTGCAGTTAAAGTATGTTAAAAGTATAAGAAAGGGGGCTTAACCTTGAGAAGCTCAGCCTGGGGAAATACTGCATCTTTCATACACTGGCATCTGGCAGCAGTCGACTGACTAGCTTAACCCACCCCCATTTTACAATTTTATGGCAATGATGGGATCACCACGAAGGTCCTGATGAGTTCTGTACTACTATGGAATCTCCTCCTCCTAATCTCTAGTTGCAGCTTTTTTTCATGCACTGCTGCCCTAACAGTCTACTGCAGCTCACCTCAACTCTATCACGCATCCACCCAATAATTACTACATACCTGCTGTGTGCCAGGCACCACGCAACCTGCTGGAACAAGAGAGGTCCAAACCGACCAAGTCCCTGCCCTTGTGGACTGACCGTGCAGTGGGCAAGACTGTGACACTAGTCAGATAATCACACAAATACAGCAAAATTACAACAGTAATTGTAGAACCACAACCAAAGGACCTTTCATGGTGGCCCGAGAGCAAAAAGTAGGGTGTTAATGGAAGACAAGGTGGTGCAGGGATCTGTCTTCACTGGGAGTTGGAATCCCAGCTCTACTGTTAGCTACAAAACCTTAGGCAAGTAGTTTGATCTCTCTGGGGACTCAGTGCCTTCATCTGTAAAACGGAAATAACACCCGGCTCATGTGACTGCTACATAAGATCATACAAAAAACCTGAGCTCAGGACCTGGTATACAGTAGCACTCAATAAATAGGAGATATCACTATTGTCAATATTAGTATCATTATTACAAATATACCTGAGACCTGAAATTGATAGGCAGTTTGGCCCTATGAGACCAAATGCTGGTATCTGCTACATTCAAAGGCAATTCACAAGAGGCAACTACAAATCCCTTTCTGAGGGGAGAAACACTAATATAGTTCTAATCAGATACTCCTCATTTAAAAATCAGTGGGGGATTATTAGTCTAATAATACTAATAACTGGAATAAAATATCAGAATAGAAAGCCGGCCTGTTTTAGCAATGGTTTCTTTGTCAAAGCTCTTTTCTGTCATCTTGATAGGACACTGATGTAACCTATTAGAGCCCAGAAAAAGAGGAAAGCAGGAAAGCAGCCATCTCCACTGGAAAAAAAAAGACCCATAAGTCTAACAGCTGGTGGTGGCAGCCTGTCAAACTGAGGAAAGTTAATGTCAAGAACAGACGTGCGGCAGTCTCTCACTGTTATTTTTGCATGATTATTCCCAGGTGTTGGTGCACGCTGAGCAGTAGCCTGGCTATTTATCACTCGAGAGAGTCTAAGAGCATGGGAGCGGGAAGCAGGGAGGCTAAAGGGAGGTGGGGAAGAAAAGGTTATTTACACAGATAGCGGCACTTAGTGTGTGTAATCAGAGGGCTGGGTTGCGGGGAAGGGCGGGCGGGGAGGGGGCAATCTGCAGGGAAACCCTGGCAATATTTTCTCTGTTCACCTTTCAAGGGCTTCCTGAGTGCTGGTGAGGAAGGAAGAATCCAAAGCTGGACTGTTGGTGGGGACAGCTTTTCATCACTGGGGCATTTGACTGTGTTGGTCAGTGATGCTTTCAGTACTAGGAAACTGATAGCCATTGAGGATAGGTTGCCAGGGCAGGGCTGGAGAGTGCTCCCTGGAGCACTCTTGCTCAACCCAGACCCAACAAAGAGACATTCAGGTGGCTCTGCTGCCAGGTAGAGGGCGAAGTCGAAACCCAAGGCTGCCGAGAAGCAAGCCTCCAGAAGGAACAGAGATCTGCTCCTTTGCCTGGGGTCAGGTCTAAACCCTGACAAGGACGCTTACCACAGCTTTCTCCCATCTGTTGCCAAAAATTTCCACACCTATTCTGCTGTTAACCCCTCATTCCCGGGATCGCCAACAACCAGAGGGGGAATGGTTTTTACTTTGCTCAGAGCCAGTATTTTTATATTCTATGAGCATGCTGGGGCCCGATTACTTAATGCTCACGTTTTCTCCATATCCTGGTGTTGGGCTGTTTTATGAAATTGCCCACAGTCACCTCTTCATTTAAAAAGCATTAGAAAGAGACTCCACTACCATATAAGGGAAATCACAGCACTTTAGAGGTGACCACTGCTGCAGTCTCTCACTTTGCATTTTAACCACCCTTTTTCTGCCTGACATCATTGCTTCATTAGCAAAGCAGGAGAAGCTTAAAAAACCGTTTCCTTAAATTAGGCACTGATCTTTTCTCCAAAACTAATCATCAAAGTGGAATTTCCATCCCTAAAGGACTAACCTGCACCAAGTGAATTTTGGTCACTTCTAATTCCGCCTTTTGTAAACGCAGTGGAGACAACTCTTCCTTTCAGAACCGTGATCAAAGCAATTGACGCTTTGCAGCTTGCTGAGAAAACAACATGGGCAAATTCTCTCAAAGGGTCCAAGGTACCAGACTTTTTCTATCTCCTTTAATTCTCACAACATTCTATTTTATAGAAGCAGAAACTGAAGAGCTCAGAGGATGGGCAACTTTATCCAAGAAGCTGAAATTCAAGACCAAAGCTCTGTGATCTTAAAGTCCAGGGGTTTTCTCATAAAAATAGTAACATCAGCAGCTACTTTAAACACATACAACATAGAGGGATTATAACTGTCTTACCACATATAGTGTAGGAGGGATTATACTGTGCATTCTCTCTTTTGATCTTTACAAAATTGTTAAGGGAAGTATTTTACAGATGAGGAAAAGGAAACGTGGGAAAAGTTAAGTAACTTAAAAGGTCACTCAGGGTCGGTGACCGAGCCAGAATTTGACCCCACATCGGTCTAACATCAAACGCCAACCCTTCTAAATGTAAAATAGAAGATGAGATGGAAAGAAACCTTTCTCCACGGGTAATTTCTGACCCTTTTCTGTATGTTGGAAGCAATATACCTGAATCACCCTTTATTACTCATAGTTCAGAATATGAGTCTCGGGCTTGCAAGCAAATACTACAAGCCCTTCAGAAACCTTACTTTAAAACTCTACTGAAACCCAAGCTCAGCTTTTGTTTTATTGTAGTTGTTTTTTTAAATCATCCAATTCTAAAACCACAACTACGCACAAACAGGGAATTACATGGTCATTTCCACTTTCTCATTACCAGGTATAAAGACCAACCCTGCCCTCAAGCGCTGTTCAAGCTTAGCAGCTGATCTAGTAAGACTTGGCCTGGGAATGGACCAGGGTTCCAGCTCCAAGGCCAGCGGGGCCAAGATGGATGCTTCCACCTCCAGCTAGGACCCTGGCCACGCCGAAATTCCAGAATGCAAAAATCCAGGGCTGGGCGCGGTGGCTCACGCCTGTAATCCCAGCACTTTGGGAGGCTGAGGGGGTTGGATTACCTGAGGTCAGGAGTTTGAGACCAGCCTGACCAACATGGTGACACCCCATCTCTATCAAAAATACAAAAATTAGCTGGGCTTGGTGGTGGCACCTGTAATCTCAGCTACTCTGTAGGCTGAGGCAGGAGAATTGCTTGAACCCAGGAGGCAGAGGTTGCAGTGAACCAAGATCACGTCATTGCATTCCAGCCTGGGTGACAGAGCAAGACTCTGTCTCTAAATAAATAAATAAATAAATCCAGGGTCTGTATGGCATTGCTTTGGGGGAGGGGAAAGGGGGTCACTGACTTGTTTGTGTCTGACTGCCAGAAGGGTCCCTATAGGCAGGTCACAAAGCAAGATAACGTACACCCAGCTACATGTGTAAAATATGCTTTAAACAGCAGCGACTATTTTTAACTTCATTCTCTAGCCATGACAGTTTTCAAAGCAAAGCAGAAGGTAGTATGTAAAGATAGAATATAATTAAACTACTCAACTCAATGTCTTAAATTTCTTTTGTTATGAAGCCAAATTGAATTCCTCCCTCAAAGGCCTTGAACTGTATAGAGTTCCATAGCAAAGCGATATTGGTGGAGGGGGGAGCACAGGGACTCTCTTCTACCACACCACATCAGTTGTCACATACTTAGCCTCATTTGTGTTCTTTGAAAACCTGTCCTACTGCTGAGCCACAGATACTTAATCTGTTTCAAAAGTGCCGCTGACATCTTTCACTGCTCAGAGAGCTGTGTGTGCTTTAAATAGTAGCAGTAAATGATCAGTGTTTTCATATCTTGTTCATAAGAGTTCTCTGATTTCCTCTCATCCTATTTCCAAAGACACTTAAAGCACAAAACTAAACCACAAAGAAAGGAGACCATCATAAAGGTACTAAAAAAGCCTGTGTTCTTGAATTAATCCTTTTCACAAGGCCCTTTGTACAAAGCTGAATTCCTGTAAAGGTTCACACAAATTCCATTTCTATCAATTAGATCTTGCTCCCAATCCCTTAAGAGTGAAACTTTTTAAAAAGAAAGTTCAATGGTAAATAGACGTTGCTAAACATGGGTGTGCCTACATTAGCCTAAATCAATTTCAAAACACATGAATCATGCATGTATCTTAGTTGATATTGGTCATCCATAAATGCACTGTCCTTGTGTGACTCTTATTTCTCCTTGAAATTAGGTTGAAATCAGAGAAAGCTTAGAAGTCTCTCATCCTCACGCTTCTGGATGCGGACATGATTTTAAGAAGAAAGGCGGGGAAAAAGGAAAGAAAAGCCCATTTTGGAAACATCACCGTATTCAGATTTCTCTCAGCTTAACATCAGTTCTTTTTCTTTTTCTTTTTTTTCAGGCTGGAGTGCAGTGGTACAATATCGGTTCACTGCAACCTCTACCTCCTAGGTTCAAGTGATTCTCCTGCCTCAGCCTCCCTAGTAGCTGGAATTACAGGCATGTACCACCATGCCGGCTAATTTTTATGTTTTTAGTAGAGACAGGGTTTCACCATGTTGGCCAGGCTGATCTCCAGCCCCTGACCTAAGGTAATCTGCCCACCTCGGCCTCCCAAACTGCTGGGATCATAGGCGTGAGCCACCGCACCTGGCCAACATCAGCTAGTTTTCTTACCTTTTTTTAGGGAATCTCACTTGCAACCACCTAAAAGCAGTATTTTCAACCAAAATTTTACATATTTGAATTACAAACTCAAAACATGCTGGTCACAACAAATTAAATGACAAGGAAGCACCTGAGTCACACTATATGGGCGCTATGTGGTACCCTAAAAAGGTCAAAAACCTGCTTTTCCAAAGCACTGTGGATTGTCCACAGAAGAAGACAACTTTGACTTCCTGCCCAGGATACTATCTTGGTATTGTTCACGTTCCTCCCTGCAAAATCTGAATATTGCTCACATCAATTCAACATATGTCTAAGAAGCCTCTTATGTATGTCTCCTGCCTCTTCTTTCCATACCTCCCAAATGTTGATCCAAAATACTAATCAATTTTAATAAATTAAGCAAAGTCTTGAAAATGTAATTTCATTTTGAATCACAGTTAAGCAACTGGATAGAGCTCTCCATAGTTTATCACAGAGATGGAATGTTTGAGAGAGAGAGAACACGACAAAGCTTCTGCATTCCTCTTTCATACAGTCTCTCTACACGTGCATGTATGTGATATTTCCATCCATATGTGATACTTATCTACGTATCTATTTTCAAGGACTCTTTAAAGAGACATTCATTCTTACTACAGCTCTAGAGAAAGGCAAGGGTGGGTTTTCTCATCTGATTTTATAAACTGAGGAAACTTAAGTCTTAAGGGATAAGTTACTTCTCAGGGGCAGGAGCAAAAACAAGGGGCCACAGGCTGTCTCAATGAGGTCTATCATGCCCTCTACCAAGTTCTAAACCATAAACCACTTTTAAAAGTTTCTTTTCACAGAGCCCTGCACACAAAAAAAGCTGCTTGCTCACATGTCCAGAATTCGGTTTCCCCACCTGAGAACACAGCAGATTTGATTAATAAAAGTCAACAGATCACTCTCCAGAGAGAACCTCTCTTCTAACAGTTTCTGGTGCGTTCTTTCAGAAATTCTATCAATATAGAAACATACAGAGGAAGAAGGAATCACTTTTCATTTTATAGCCTTCTGTGCTGCTTGAATTCTTAACATGACCATATGATATTTTTTTAATCACTTTTTTAAACTAAATTTTTAATGAAAAGATGCTAAGCCATTCCACTGTAGAGTAAAAGTAAACAGAGGGTAATGCAGAGAGGAGAGGGCAGATGCTTGGAGACTATTATTTCAACTCCTCATGCAGAGGGCCTGAAATCCACGAGTGAGTCCAAGGTGGCATAAGGACCCAGTTTGTGTAATGGGGATCATATATTAACCCCATGCCTTCCCCTTTGTATGGGTTGCTGTTTAAGCCGCCTCACTGTTGGAGAAGTCATTCCTTCATCAAACAAATCTGTGCCAGGTGCCACAATGTGCCAACGGTGGGGAGATGAGCAGTGGCCGCAGAGCAGGGTGTGACCGTCAGAGCTGAAGATGGTCAGTTAAGCCCAGGGCATTGTGGGAGCACCAGGAGGGTGGGGCAGGGAGTAGGCAGAGCTGAGTTTTAAGCAAGTGGAGGACTTAGCCTGAAGGGATGGGAGATGGGAGTAGAGCTGGGCAGCTCTGGATGGCACATTCTGTGAAGGGGCTAGTACCTTAAGAAGCAGGGAGAGCTGAGGCTAGAATATCAGAGAACTCACAAGAGCCCAGGCCAGGCTAAGAATCCAGGGGGTTATTGTGAAGTTGGAAGAGGGCACTGAGGATTTTAAAGTAGAGGCACAGGAGGACCAATTGTCCATGTAGTACAAAGCACACTGGAAGCCATGGGAAAACAGGTAAGACAGGGCAAGATGGGAGGAAGGACAACAAGAAGCCATTACAAATTAGCCGGCTGTAGGTGCGCACCTGTAATCCCAGTTACTCGGGAGGCTGAGGCAGGAGAATCGCTTGAACCTGGGAGATGGAGGATGCAGTGAGCCAAGATCGCGCCACTGCACTCCAGCCCAGGCGACAGAGCCAGAGTCCGTCACAAAAAAATAAAAAAGAAAACAAGCCATTGCAGTACTCCAAGAAGACCTGGCTGGCACCTGTGGTGGGGATGGGGGAATAGGGAGGAGAGGTCAGACTCAGGAAAGTGGCAGAGAAGGACACACTTGAAGATGTGCCACAGGGCTCTATTTCCGTTGGTGACAGTGTCATGTCCTGGGATGGGGAGGATAGACAGAGGATCACCTGTTGGGCAATGTCTATCAGGTAGATGGACAGAACTGTCTGGAACTCAAAGAGAATGATCTACATTAGATCATTCTAGATCATCTCTGCGACCCCTGGCACAGAGAAAGTAATCAAGCCAGCAGAGTGGTTGAGATGGCTCAGGGAAAATGCGAAGAATGGAAAGATAAGGGGCGAAACCCTGTAGACCTCAATAATGATGGGGCACAAAGAGTGGAAAAGGAGCAGAGTGGCTGGAGAGGTACTGGCGAACCTGGAGAGTGGGGTGACTTTAATCTAAGGAGCAGGGCTCTAAGACTTGGCAGGTCTGAGCAGTCCGGTGTCCAATGACGCCATGGAAAAGCCACAAGGAGACAGTGCCCACCTTGTGGAGCTGGCCCAGGGTCCCTGCTTACCCTCCAGCAACTCCTAATAATCCCCTTAATTTCACCCTAACTGCCAGTGGCAGCCTCACAATGGTGCCCCTACACCAACCTGGAATCTTTTGTTTCAGTTCGGGTGAAGAAATGACACCCCACCATGGCTGCAGTCACCTATTTTTCCATTAGATGACTCATGATCTCTGAGAAACCAGACCCCATCCCCAAATGCCATGTCCCTTAATCTTTGTGTGTCACCGATGGTCAAACTAAGGAGACCTTCATTTCAGGCAGCTGAATCACAAAAGCAATGAGTATCCTAAATAAAGCTTCTCCAGACCTCTATCCCCAGCCACCACCACCTGATCCTGGCCTTCCCAATCTGATGAGTCCAAGGCATATGCTCCTTAATTACCACTGGTCTCTGAACAGAGATAAACTCTCTCTTACTACTCTTGTATCTTTATATTCACTAGTCCCCTAAGGTGTTTCCACTCTACAAATCCCACTTGTACCTCTTCCCTTTCCAGTCTTAGAGCAATGAGCCTTTAGGAGAAGGGATATCGAGGGCAAGTAACCCTGCTTAGGGATTTCTCAGTCCACAGTCTAGTTACAAGGTCACCAAATGATGGCCCATGGTCCAAATCTGGCCCACTGCCTGTTTTCCTAGGGCCTGAAAGCTAAGAATGTTTTCTCCAGATGAACTTTTGCAATCAATTTAATGACAGCGAACATTAAATATGAACACTTATTAAGTGGAATGTTATTATTCTTTCCCACAAAAAGAATTTCATTCTTCTCATTAGTAGACCTGTATTACCAAACACCGTGCTCAATAATTGTCATTGGATTTTAGATTCTGTCAATTAAAAAACTCCGTGGAAACTTGTTTTCTCTCTTGTTATCCAAGTACCTGCATAATAATATCTGTGATTTTGCCTCTTAGCCTGCAAAGCCTAAAATATTTACTATCAGCCCTTTACAGAAAAAGTTTGCCAATCCTTGCTCTAGTGAATTCAAGAGCTCATTTAGGTTCACCCCCTTGGACGTTAATATATGTTGGTGGCGGGGAGGGGAGTTAAGGGTATGTTGGAAAAGGGCCAGAAGGAAGGGAAAAAAGGAGTAGGGAGTGGAGAGAAATGTAGGAGATTTTAAAAGTAAACATCCAGATCCATCTCTGAATGAGAGATAAAGAAAAATAATATTAAATGTACCTACTACTACCTCTCTTGAAAAAAAAAAAAACAGAAGTCATAAACCAAGAGATACGAGGAGCCACATTCCAGTTCTAACTTAAGCAGTCATAACTTAAAACATTCAATATTTCTTGAACATCTTTTTATTATACCAGCCATTGTGCTGGGTGCTAATGATAACCAAGACAGACAAGATCACTCCCTTCACAGAACTTCCAGAGAACTAAACTTTTTCAAAAAACAGCATTGTCAGGACGGGTGCGGTGGCTCACGCCTGCAATCCCAACACTTTGGGAGGCCAAGGCGGGCAGATCACTGGAGGTCAGGAGTTCGAGACCAGCCTGGCCAACATGGTGAAACTCCCACCTCTATTAAAAATACAAAATTAGCCAGGCATAGTGGCGCACACCTGTAATTCCAGCTACTCAGGAGGCTGAAGCAGGAGAATTGCTTAAACCTAGGAGGTGGAGGGTGCAGTGAGCCAAGATGGCATCACTGCACTCCAGCCTGGGCAACAAAGTGAGACTCTGTTTCAAAAAGAAAAAAAAAAAATTGTCAATCTATTATACCTCTCTATTCTTAAAAGAAGAAACGAGCCTACTATGTAATTGCAATGTGCTTTTGATAACATTTTCAGCTTGAAGCTCAGGATATTTTATCTTAATTCCCTCACAAGTGAATGAATTAGATGAAAAAATTATGTTCTCAAACACATTCTGTTGTAGACTAGAAATGAAACAATCCCTCCTAGAAACCTGGGGTTCTTTCATCCAGAAGTCTAGTCATGGATGAACAACTGAGACCATCAGTCCCAGAAGCTACTTCTCACAGAGGATGACAGACAGGTTGATGTCACACGTGACATGTTTCACTTATGCTTTTGAACTCGGTAATATAGTGTAATAAGTAAGAGTGTGGTCTCTGTGATCTGAATCTCAGATCATTTACTTACTAGCTGTATAATCTTGAAAATTGATTTAACCTTTCTAAGCCTCAATTTCCTCACCTATAAAGTGGGGATTATAGTATGACCTAATTGTATTTAATGTAAAAGACATATCAAAGGAGAGATCCTATATAAAGCTCTTAGTATCTCTATCATGTAAGTGCTCAACAAATGTTAGTTATTACTGTCATTGCCAATACCAATCTCCATAACACATGTTCACAGGACTTGCTTAATCTGTCACATGGCTAACTAAACCAACATATTAAAAACATACTGCTATAGTCTCTGAAAATCAGAGGACAATTTTCAAATTAAATCAAACACTTCAAAATACCTGGAGATGAATTTATAATTGAATATTTAAAGTTCTTTAGAACCAACTAAATAATAAGATTTTATTTGGATGGAACAGTGATTTTTTCCTCTTCTAAAAGCTGACGTCCTAGGAGAAATCACAACAGCCTAAGAATGAGATCAGGATCTTCTACGTCTAGTGTCAAAATCTATAAGAACTAAGAATGCTTTGCCTCAGCTATTTTATAGAAGTTCTTCAAGAATCGAATGAAAATGCCTGCCTCAGCTATTTTATGGGGGCACTTCAAAAATTAAATGAAACAAACTCTATAAAATGGTCTCAAAAGAACGCACAAATGTAAATAAAAATAAATGTTATTATCCATTTATTCTTGCACAGTTACCAAGTCACCTTATTAACTCTTTCTTTTTTTTTTTTTTGAGATGCAGTGTCGCTCTTGCTGCCCAGGCTGGAGAGCAGTGGTGTGATCTCAGCTCACCACAACCTCCATCTCCCAGGTTTTCAAGTGATTCTCTTGCCTCAGCCTCCCCAGTAGCTGGGATTACAGGCATGTGCCATCATGCACAGCTAATGTTCTGTATTTTTAGTAGAGACGGGGTTTCTCCATGCTGATCAGGCTAGTCTTGACTCCTGACCTCAGGTGATCTACCTGCCTCAGCCTCCCAAAGTGCTGGGATTACAGGCGTGAACCACTGTGCCTGGCCTATTTACTCTTTAACACAAAAAACGAAGCCACAAAGAAATGAAAGATAGCAGGGGTGGTAAACAGGATCACACTACCTTGGCATCACTTTTCCAGAAGAGTTATTATTTATTTTTACGAATGTGTCAATATCAAAGTACAAGGACCTTTTGGGTGACAGACCTTCCCATAACTACAGCAAAATAAATATTTCTATTATGCACTCCCTTAACCATTAAAATAATTTCTAGCTAGTCAACAAACACCTGCAATACACTTTTAGCATTATCTACGCTACATTTAAATCAAGTAGATTTGAATCATGGTATCAGTCAAGAAAAACTGGTAGCTTCTAAACTTAAAACAGGCATGCTTATTGTTTGCCATAATGGTAATTTACATGCTTCATAAAGCTCATAGATATAGGTATGTATACTGCTTTTTAACAGAAAATATTATTTTTAAGTGGGGCAAAAAATCTTTTTAAATGTTATCATTATTTTTATTTTTAATATTACCAACCAGCCCTTACTTATACATACATATTTTATATAACGAAAACCATACTCCATACCTTTTAATGCATTTTTCTTGTATTTTATAGCTGCATTAGAAACTCTGATACAGTTGCTTTACGCATCAAAACTAAATGAAGCATCTATTTAAATCACTGAATGGCTATCTTCTCTACGTTAATCACGGGTATTTTTCCACAGTGCATTAAAATCTAATAACCATAACCAAATCAACTTACATTTAAATTGTTTCGTTTAACAAAAAAGAGGGGATTTCCTTCAACCACAAGTTATTTTAATAAGCAGCTTAGTTAAGTACCTTTGTTCATCAATGTTAATACTTACCAATAAACATTTATTCCCTGACTATAGTGCTTATTTTAATTACAGTCCTAAAATACACTACGAAAAAGTAGTGCTCATGTCAAAACCACACTTAGGAAGCTGGGAAATAAACTTGGCACCTAGAATTAAGGACATAAAAGTACTGGACATAAAAGGAAGTACTCAGTGAAATCTAACAGGACTTTGGTTTTGGTGGAGTGGGGTACGGTAGGGTAGGTGAAATTTGTTCAGGTAGCTTTAGTGTTAAGTGCATTCTCCTGCATTCTTGCATTCTAGAGCTCTAATAACCCTTTAAACTTTAACAATTTATTAACAAAACCCTCACTCCCAATTTTTGTCACAGAACATAATTTTATTCTGAATAAAAGTTGTAAATTTTGATTAAATATTTACCCTCTGACACATCTTAAAATTATATAAACTTCTCTGAAAAGAAATGTGATTTTTAAAATTCATTTTTGCTGGCTGAGAGCAGTGGCTCATGCCTGTAATCCCTGCATTTTGGGAGGCCTAGGCGGGCGGATCACCTGAGGTCAGGAGTTTGAGACCCGCCTGGCCAACATGGCAAAACCCCATCTCTACTAAAAAATTTTTTTAAATTAGCTGGATGTGGTGGCGCGCACCTGTAATCCCAGCTACTAAGGAGACTGAGGCAGGAGAATCACTTGAACCCAGGAGGTGGAAGTCGCAGTGAGCCAAGATCGTGCCACTGCATCCAGTCTGGGTGACAAGGCAAGACTTCACCTCAAATAAATAAATTCATTCATGCATTCACTCACTTTTTAAAAATCAGTTTCTTAAAATCACAAACCATTCTGATTTAACCATTTCTTTGCAAACTAATATTTGATCTCAAAAATTAAACAAAGTAACTAATGTTAGCAAAAAGGCTTTTTTGAGGCTCTGGAACAATACAGCTCAAGGACGTGTGAAATTAAGACCAGTAAAATGACCTTAGACATTATTTAGTCCTTTTTCTTTTCATTTTAGTTTTATAAATCAGGAAAGTTAACTCAAGATCACAGGAGTTTATAGCCAATAAAGACCCAAAACTTAGCAGAAGTTTTCAAAGCCCACCATGTGCATGCAACAAGCAACTTGGCTTTATCTCTGCAGTACACAGAGTTCTGGGCAGATGGGGGACTCTGGGTGTGTCTGTGGCCAGCCAAGTGTCCCCATATGGGCAGCGAAGGAGGAAAATGAACACTATGGCTGTTATCTCTTCCTCTTGTGAATTCTTTTTGCTTTCTCTTGCCCACGTATAAAGCAGAATCACACTCTGACGCACGGGCTCAACACATAACATGGCTGAACAATTAGTGCACTCTCACTACCCCACCATGTCACAAGCTGAGCACAGGCCCACACTCTGCAAACTGCCTCCCTGGTGGCCTCTTCTCTTCTTCTTTCAGAGTGGCTTGGTACCAGATGGCATAGCCCACTCCATTCACCTTAGAGTAGGTAGCAAAAGCAAAACTAGGACCTGCCATCCCAACTTGTTTATCTTCCCACTGAAAGCAGGTCATCTTTCTCTGCTTATCACTCCTTAAATGCCTTGTTAGGGGAACAAAAAAATTCTCTTTCACATGCGTTAGAAAGTCTAATATTTTGTCAAACAGAAATGAAAAATAAACCTAATCTAAGCTGTCAAAGAATCATGAAATGCCTCTGGCACTTCCATCAAAGTATGCAGACATGTACGAACTCTTTGAAGAAATGAAACTGCAGTTTATCAAGTGTGATTTATAAGCAACACTGATTTAGCTGGTAGATAACACTGCTGTCTAATCATTAGTAGTCAGACAACAGCCATGTGAACACATCAATTATGGGCCACTGCCAAAAGCCCTTGAGATCTTGGAGATTAACAGCCAATCCTCTGTTTTACAAGCTCACATCAAAAAGAATATTAATAAGAGGAGGGGCGATGTGAAAGCTTGTCAGGGTAATTCAGCCACTAAAACAAGGCATTTTTTTTTCTCTCCTCTCTGTTGAATTGGCCCAAGGAAGAAGCTGGCATCAGCTACAAAGTGCAATACGGTCAATTTCTTGGAAATGTTTTTCACTAGCATATGGGAACTTGTAAGGGTCTGCAAAACTGCTATTTGGTGAATAAAGACAGGCAAGCCTTCTCCATGTCCCTTTTTAATGCTGGAATGAAACAAACGAAGTCACTATTAAATTATGTTTAAATTAACATGCACAAAAGGAAATCCATTGGCGTTTTCTCTACCCTCAAAGTCAGAAATTTTGTAAAATCTCATCACATAGATGCCATTTTCAATACTTCTGCCATCCACCAATATTTAAGAGAACCTACAAGTACTGACCTGCACATTAATGAGTTTCTTGAAATTAACATGGCTCTTTTCAATGTAGAACAAGAATCAAAATATGTGCTAAGTGCTTAATTGTCTTCTTTCCGACGTGCGGTCGTTTAGCTCAGTTGGTGAGCTAAGCGACTGCCCGACTATAAAAAAAAGTCTTCTTTCCAACTATTTGAAGAAGACACATATAAATCCCACTTAGTTCTGCAATTAGAATTAAACTAGCTCTGACAATCCATACATAGAAAGCACTTGCAAAAATATATGCCACAGGCACAGCAATAGTTTCAGTGATGTCTGTATTTAACATACCAGTGAGGATTGCTATATTTTTGTAAATGATCAGATTAAACCAAACAGCTGGCAACTAACAGTTTACTGGGGTTCCAGCAGGCTCCCTAATATATGAACATAAGCCACACTACAAAATGTGTGGTCTGGGTTTCCCTACCACTTACAGATTTGTTTGCATTTATATCTGTAGAACCCTATATTTAGGAAGTGTTTTCCTGTTATTTCATTTGTTGCTCACCATTTCAAAATCAGCATGGGGTGGTGGGAAAAAACATTAGAGGAGGAAAAAGAAGCATGGGGTTCCTGTTGCTTCTCAGTTAAACAATCTGCCCCCTAAGTCAGTTACTTAATTCAAGGGCTTGTTGACAAGCAATGGTTAAATCAAAGATTCTTTATGTGGGGATCAAAGATTCTTAATCTGGGGTTCAAAGATTTGTGGAGCCTGAGAAACCTTGTAATTACAGAAGCAAAGGTTTATGTGTGTGTGTACTTTCTTGGCCCAGTAAAATCCCAACCTACCTAGGAGATGAGAACTGACCCGGTAGTAAATTCAGAAGCAAGAGCTGTGCCTCTTCTTCATTACAATGCATACTCAATAAACATTTGCTAGACTAAAAGCACATGCATTCATTCTAAACCTCAGTTTCTTCACCTGTAAGCCAGAACAATGACATACCCTCTAATGATCTTGGAAGGCTGTCAAAACAACAATAACAAAACAACCAACGGGAGTATGGCTTTGAAAGTACTTAGACATCATGTAAGGTGCAAATGAATTCACCAAATGTTCCTTGGGCAGCTAGACGCCAGGCACTGTAGAGAGATTACAAATTATGGATTGTATTTTTTATTTTAGAAAAAAATAGCCTTCTCAGTAAGTAATTTATCTGAGTGAACGTATTGGAGGGCAAGAGGAGTATCTCAAAAAGGAAACTACTCCAAAGCTGTGTTGATACTGTATTAGACTCTCACTCCAAAAGATGCTAGATTTCTCATTAATGAGTGTCATCATCTTCTTTTATAATATAACTGATCATGAGGTTTCTCTATCACCTTTCTGATTATGAGATTTCTTTTTTCTACCACTTTTCTGGCAAAAATTGTGAATGGTAAGAAAGATAAAATTGAATAGAAGCTCTACAAACATCACAACCATGCTATAGCTATCTAACACAGCAACACTGGAATTCATTCAGGCGGAACAGACTTTCACAGTAAACATGTATAGCTTCAATCTATTGAATGTATGCTTAAAAGTATACTTTTAGGAAAAATAAATTTTAATAACATGCTGTGTTTAATGGGCAACTTCCAGGTAAAAATAAATCAAACCACTGTTCTTTTTAACAACAGTTATGGCTATTAATGACCTATAATTGTAATCAACGGTTATACAATGAAAGTGTCAGAATGGGCCGTGCTTCACGTTCTTATACAAATTTCAACAGAGATAAAGGGGCCAAATTCATGACTGAGTTTGTAATATCGAATTACACTCCAAACTCCTGAGTTGGCTTTTTTTTTTTTGTGAATTAAATCATTAACTTGGCTTAAACAACTTTCCCAAGGTCACATCTAAGCCATTAATTATAATAAACATTTTTCTCTTACTTTTGAATAATGACTTTAGAGAAAAGGGGCATTTCGTTTTAGCCTTGAAAGTTGTGTGGGTAACAAAAAAATCATCAGATAAAAATATGCCTGATGCAGATTTTTGCAAACAGGATACCATAACAATTTGTTATTCTGACAGCCTGACCCTTCTGAGTAAATCATCTTTATTCTTTAAAATTAGCCAGGGGTGGTGGTTCATGCCAGTAATCCCAACACTTTGGGAGGCCAAGGCAGGCAGATCACAAGGTCAGGAATTCGAGACTAGCCTGACCAACATGGTGAAATCCCATCTCTACTGAAAATACAAAAATTAGCCAGGTGGTGTTGGTGTGCATCTATAATCCCAGCTACTCGGGAGGCTGAGGCAGGAGAATCCCTTGAACCCAGGAGGCGGAGGTTGCAGTGAGCCGAGATTATGCTACCGTACTCCAGCCTGGGCAACAGAGCAAGACTCTGTCTAAAAATAAAAATTAAAAAATAAAATTCAGCAGGCATGCTCTACCAGACCTGGGGAAACCAGGTGCAATATAACTGATCATACAGAAGATACTGCTTTTAAACAATTTAAAAACGTCACATAAATGTAAGATACAAGAAAATTCAGGTAATTCCCATCAATGTTTTTGCCAATGATCTCCACATGGAAGAAAAGACCTAAGATGTGGACCCCGCAGAGCTAGTTTTAAGGCCCTTTTTTCCTCTGTAACCCTACTAAAAGAAAATCCAGTTCAACAAATATTGACTGAGCATTTCCTAGAAGAGGGCACAGTGCTAGGTGCCGGGGAGATAAAAAGAAATAAGATGGCATCCATGCCCTCAGGGGTCCCAGGCTGGCAGGGGAAACATGCACTCACACATCACAGAACAAAAGAGCAAAAGTGTAGATAAATGACATGTGTTTGCAGTGCAATAAATAGAAATGGGGGAAATTACAACTCTTTTGGAACAGTAAAGATAGTCAGAAACATAACCAAGAAGCAACTAAGGTTCACAGACAGTGGCTTTTGCCCACGGGTCATAAAAGAACTCAAAGCCAGGCCGCGTGTGGTGGCTCACGCCTGTAATCCCAGCATTTTGGAAGGCTGGCGGATCGTCTGAGGTCAGGAGTTTGAGACCAGCCTGGCCAACATAGTGAAACCCTGTTTCTACTAAAAATACAAAAATTATCCGGGCATGGTGGTGGGCGCCTGTAATCCCAGCTACTTAGAAGGCTGAGGCAAGAAAATCGCCTGAACCCAGGAGACAGAGGTTGCAGTGAGCCAAGATCGCACCACTGCATTCCAGCCTGGGCAACAGAGCAAGACTGTCTCAAAAAAAGAAAAAAAGAACTGAAAGCCAAATCATCAAGTGGGACCAGCCCCCCAATTCCCAGTTCTAGAGCTTCTCTCCCTGGATCATGGACCCAGGAAGGAATCAAGAATAAAGGGTCTGCAACAGGGTACAATCTACCTAAAGGCCACATGTGGCCAACATCAGCAGGACTTATTGGCTATGCTCCACGCTGAGGGCACAATAGCAAAATGGCATTTTCTGAAGCCCAACCGACCAGAACAGATGACCTGCATAGATCTGACCTATAGTAGTAATACTTAAAACTTCATACTTTATACACTCCCAAAACGTTTCCCCCTGCCTCCATGGCAATTATCTACATGCTACTAAACCAAAATGGCTAACTAAGCAAAGCTATGGCTCATCTTTACTACTTAAGCAATTCATTTGTGCAGGGATGTTTCTGCCCTAGGATTCTGGGAAACACTAGCAAGTGTATTTACTGGCTGTAAATATTCCTAGGGCTGGAGCTGCAAATCATTAGTCCATTTGCCTCCCATTTGACCAAGTACACTAATTAACCACCTGTAAAACACCTTAATGAAGTTGTATTTAAAGCAATATTGTGGTGATTTTTCTATAAGAACCCTTAAAAACACACACACACACACACACACACTCACACACAAGAAATTCTAATAACCACTCCTAACATCTGTCCTTTGAGAGAGGGAGGGGGGGTGGGGAGAGAGAAGGAGCAGGTTGGAGAAGATATCTTCAAATAAGCTATCTGAAGCTTTTGCTAAATGCACACAAAGGAGCCAACCTTTAGAGCTGGAGAATCAGAATAAGGGTTAGGAGACCTGAGACTGGATATTTGTGGAAATGGAAACAATGAGGCACTCTTCAGGTAATACAGATGCACAGCTATGATTAAGAAATAATATTTATATTAAGAATTCAACACTTCTGGATGCTGAATCAAAAATTATTTAAGTAGAAATACAACCCCCAAAACCAAGAAGATGAGAATCATAACTTCCAATTAAAGATCATAAAAATAGTTCAACTACCATAAAAGCAGTAGAAAAATTTAAAAAAAAAAAATTTTTTTTTTTGAGACAACGTCTTTCTGTGTTGCCCAGGCTGGAGTGCAGTGGCATGATCTTGGCTCACTGCAGCCTCCACCTCCCCAGTTCAAGCAATTCTCGTTTCGCAGCCTCTCAAATAGGTGGGATTACAGGCATGCACCACCACGCCCAGCTATGAGGTTTCCCCAGGTTGGCCAGGCTGGTTTTGCACTCCTAGCCTCAGGTGATTTGCCCACTTGGCCTCCCAAAGTGCTGGAATTACCGGAGTGAGCCATCACGCCCGGCCTTATAGTCAGATTTATAACTCATTGCCTTTTATGGCTACGAGATTTTGTATTGGATTAGGGAGACACATTTCTTACTCCAAGGTTAATAAAGAAATTTTTTTGGCTAGGCACAGTGGCTCACACCTGTAATCCCAGCACTTTGGGCAGCTGAGGCAGGAGGGTCACCTGAGGCTAGGAGTTCGAGACCAGCCTGGCCAACATGGTGAAACCCCATCTCTACTAAAAATATAAAAATTAGCTGGCCGTGGTGGTGGGCATCTGTAATTCCAGCCACTCAAGAGGCTGAGGCAGGAGAATCACTTGAACCCAGGAGGCAGAGATTGCAGTGACCAGAGATTATGCCATTATACTCCAGCCTGGGTGATGGAGCGAGACTCTGACTCAATCAGTCAATCAATCAATCAATCAATCTGTCTATACAGTTTAAGATATTTGCACAGGGTAGGGAGAGGAACAGCATAAGCAGAATCAAACAGCAAAGAGATGGGAAAAAATAAGCACATAAAAAAATTTGCAAAACACATGAAAAAATTATATATTTAATTAATAGACACTGATATACTTTAGAAATCAGTAAAAAACAGCCAACCACTCACTAGAAAGTTAATCAAAGGTTATAAATTATCAATATTTAGGAAAATAAATACAATTGCTTTGTACACATGAAAAATGCGAATTAAAATAATAGATTACTATAAAATTAATATAGATTAAAGCCAGAAAATCATAACTCACAGTGTTAAATTGTAAAAATTACAGGCAATTCATGCTCCACAGTTGCTAGGAATGCAAAATTCAATCAAGTTGGGGGGCAATTAAATTTTGAAACACACATGTGCAAAGATGTTCAAAGGAGCATTTAAAGGTGCAGATCAGTTTTTTTAATATGTTGTGATTTGTATAAGGAGACAAAAATATAAATACATATGCTTGAACATATGGGGACTATTTCGAGGACATACAAAACTGTCCAAAATAATTGGCTCTAGGGATCAGGCTAGGGGGCATAAGCGGGAAGTAAAACCTACTTTCCATTATATAACATTTTACTATAGTTTGAACTTTTACCAATTTCTGACCTGCTTTTTGAATTTAAAAAAAAAAAGTCAAAAAGTATTTAATAAATGCAACTAATTTCTTGGGGCTCTAGACCAGTCTCCTAAGTAGGAGGCATGTTCAAACCCAGAAAGAGCACACACACAAAAAAGACTGGCATTTCTATCTAAATTATTACCTCGTCATTTCCAATTTTTTTGTTGTTTGTAACTTTGGTAAAGATCAACTATATTAATGCAACAGCACATGTGTGTGTGTGCGTGTGTGTGTGTGTGTGCGCGCGTGTGTGTGCGTGTGTGTGTGTGCGTGTGTGTGTGCATGTGTGTGTGTGCGTGTGTGTGTGCGTGTGTGTGTGTGCGTGTGTGTGTGTCCACACAACTAGAGACACCTGGAAAACATTCTCTGGGGAAAGTAATAGTCTTTTAATTAATATCTTCAGAGAAAGGTACCATTTTGTCCACTCTCTGAAAAAGGACTCAATATTTACAATCTAGCATGTGAAATCAGTTGATATAATTCGCACAAGGTAACACCCTCTTCCTTAACCACTGAGAAATGAGAATAAACTCGAAAGCCAGAGGTTAAGCTTAGGATCAGTTCCCATACACTGAGATCCTTTTAGAACTTAAGTCACAACCTGTCCCTCTTCTGCTCACAGCCCCCAGTCTCTCCCAACTTTGAGTCTTACTTGGTTCTGGAAGGTTCTCTGGAGCCTGGTCTTAAGCTCCATCTTAGATTTCATCTTCTGGAACTCTCCTCTCTCACTCAACCAGCTTCAGTCACTCTGGTGTCTCCTCAAACACATCAAATACACTCTCCCTCTCCCCAACGCCTGGGGGACTGTACACAGGCTGTTCCCTGGGTCTAGAAAGTTCCCTCCACAAGGGGGCCAAATGGCTCCTAACTGTACTCAGGTCCCTACTCAAACATAAACAAACAAAATTCTTCTTTTCCCCCATCTCTCTCTACCACCTTCCCCTGCTTGATTCTCCCTTATAGCACATAACATCAACCAAAATATATTTATTTGCCTAGAATAAACTTGAATATAAGCATCATGAGAGCAGAGATTTGGTTTCTTCACTACCGTACCTCCAGGACCCAGACTGTGCTAGGCATATAATAGAATTCAAAAGAATTTTTCCTGAGGAAATATTTTTACTAAGTATTTTTGCTGGGTAAACAAAGTAAGGAATGAATAAAGGAATGAATGAATGAAAGAATAAAGTGAGACCTGCTTTTACACCTCCCCCATTCTAATATTTTTGCTGTGAGAACCCAAAATGGACAAAGCTTCTAAACTGTAGGAGACAGGGAGATGAATACTTAACTTCCATCTACAAGGTGTGTGGGGTTTTTTGTTTCTGTTTTTGTTTTGTTTTTTGTTTTTGAGATGAAGTCTCGCTCTGTCGCCCAGGCTGAAGTGCAGTGGCATGATCTCAGCTCACTGCAACCTCCGCCTCCCAGGTTCAAGCAATTCTCTGCCTCAGCCTCCTGAGTAGCTGGTATTACAGGTGTGTGCCACCACTCCCAGCTAATTTTTTGTATTTTTTGTAGAGACAGGTTTTCGCCATGTTAGCCAGGCTGGTCTCGAACTCCTGACCTCATGATGTGCCCACCTCGGCCTCCTAAAGTGCTGGGATTATAGGCGTGAGCCACTGCACCTGGCCAACGTGTATTTTTTAAAAATGCCTTTACACAGCAACAATACCCTGCACAGTGATAAAATGAAAACGCTCTAGTTTTTTCTAGAAAAAAACTGTACCACCCCCAAATCTGTACATATTCTCTTTCTCCTGTTATAATGGAGGACTGTTCTAGCTCCAGAGACCCATGGCTGCACCCTATTCCAGGACATCGTCTCCTCTCTCTCTAGCATGGACAGCTCCTTCTCCATCTCCCTCCCACCACTCCCATCAGCATACAAACAGGCCGTGAGAGCTCCCCACTTTAAAAATAATAGATATGACCAGGCATGGTGGCTCACACCCAGCACTTTGGGAGGCCGAGGTAGGCAGATCACAAGGTCAAGAGATTGAGACCATCCTGGCCAACATGGTGAAACCCCATCTTTACTAAAAATACAAAAATTAGCTGTGCGTGGTGGCTCGCACCTATAGTCCCAGCTACTGGGGAGGCTGAGGCAGGAACTGCTTGAACCCAGGAGGCAGAGGTTGCAGTGAGCTGAGATGGCACCACTGCACTCCAGCCTGGAGACAGAGCAAGACTCTGTCACCAAAAAAAAAAAAAACAAAAAAAGACAAATACTCCCTCATCTCGTTGCCCCTTACAGAAAAGGGTGATATATTCATCGCGTCCTGTTTTTTCACCATCCACAAAAAATCCAAGGACTCCAATCAGACTTTTGTATTTTCCCATCACAACCCTTTACCTCAGGACCGTTTGTGCTGATGTCACCAAAACTCAATTCTGAGTCTCATTTTAACCTGACTTCTTGGCAGCAGTTGACACAGCTGATCATATCCTCCTTGCTAGAATTTCTTCAACTGCTTTCCAGAAACACCAGACTGGCTGGGTTTTCTTCCCCCTCAATGGGCACGGTGCTGGCCCCTACCGCTCCATAGGCCACCTCTGGGCCTTCATCTTTTCCACCGACACTAACACTAGTGGTGACCTCTTCCAGCCCAATAGCTTTGAAGCCCACCTATTTGCCCATGTCTCCCGGTCTGTGTCTCCAGCCCTGGCCTTCTTGTAGAAGGAACATAATCAGTTGGCAGCCACAGGATATATCAAAATTGAGTCACAACTCTTGATTCCACCCACCTCCAAAATCCAGGTATTTTCCTTAATGCTCATTCTTTCACAACTCCATATACATTCCCATATCCTCATCATCTCAGGCCTATGGGACCACTTCCTGCCACCTCCAACACTCCCATGCCTTGTCTCACCAAGACCACTGTAGAAGTCTTATAACTGATTTCCCTTGTCCTCTTCTGCAATCAATTCTCCACACAACAGTCAACAGTAAGATTTGTTTTGCGTGATTTTTTTTTAAAGTCACTTCCGTGCTCAAAATTCTGAAATGGTTTCTTATCACATTCAAACTAAAATCCAAATTCCTTTTTTAATTTTTTCTTTTTCTTTCTTTTTTTTTTTTTTAAGAGACAGGATTTCACCATGTTGGCCAGGCTGGTCTTGAACTCCTGACCTCAGGTGATCCACCCGCCTCAGCCTCCCAAAGTGCTGGGATTACAGGCGTGTGCCACCGCACCCGGCCCCAAATTCCTTACCATGGCCTCCAAGGCCCTGCATGACCTGGCCTCTGCAACTCCCAGTCCAATCTGGACATGGTCTGTGCCCAAACATTGCACGTGTGTTATCTGAGTGGATTTTATAGCATGTGCAGTCAGCCAAGAAACAGACTACGAAGCACATCCAGAAAAATAAGTGCAAACATCCAAGCAACTGGAATTCCGGGCTTTGGGTTCTCTCTCAATTCAGCATCAGTTGCTGAACCCGCTCTTTCTCTCCCATCTCAAGCTTGTACTTAACACAGGCCTCTACCCTGTGACAGAGCTTCAAAATCACAGTGAGATCTGTACTTCATCCCTTACCTATAGTTCCCAGCACCAAAGGTCTTACAGCGACAGCAATAGAGGTTTGCAAGAAGTAGGCAAATCTCCTACTCTATTTTTTCCGGTAAATTTCTTCTCCACTGTGTTCTAAATGTGCCAGGATGTTTAATGGAAAATTTCACAACCCTGTTCTCTGTCAACCTTAAAACCCTCTCCTCTCCCCAAGTCAAGGCTTCAGAGGAAACAAAAAGTACCACAACTCATAAAAGTCATATTGTTCATTCCTGTAATCCCAGCATTTTGGGAGGCTGAGGCGGGCATATCACAAGGTCAGGAGTTCAAGATGAGCCTGTCCAACATGGAGAAACCCCGTCTCAACTAAAAATACAAAAATTAGCCGGGTGTGGTGGCACATGCCTGTAATCCCAGCTACTCAGGAGGCTGAGGCAGGAGAATCGCTTGAACCCGGGAGGCAGAGGTTGCAGTGAGCCAAGATGGTGCCACTGCACTCCAGCCTGGGCGACAGAGCAAGACTCCGTCTCAAAAAAAAAAACAAAACAAGTTATATTGAGTTTATTACATCCATTATCTTTCTGCCTTGTGTCCTTGGGATTCCAGTAGCCTTGACCTTGTATAGCTAGCTGCCCTCACAGAATCATTGTCATTTATGCACACTACTTCTCTTGTTTCTATTTCTCAAATCAATTTCATTGGATATGTTAGAAACTTGCAGAAATTGTAGAAAGCCCACTTATAGAAATGAATATTTATGTAAAAATATATTAACAAATATGGAAAAAAGAAATATATAAAATATATACTACTTTCAAGATGGTATCAATCCTCAGGATCTCATTTTCTTATTAGGTCCCTATTGAATTTCACTTCTTAAATTAGTTATAAAAGTCCCTTTTTAAAAAAATCAGACCAAGGACCAGGTGTGGTGGCTCACTCCTGTAATCCCAGCACTTTGAGAGGCAGAGGCAGGCAGATCACCTGAGGTCGGGGGTTAGAGACTAGCCTGACCAACATGGAGAAGGCTTGTCTCTACTGAAAATACAAAATTAGCCGGGCATGGAGGTGCATCCCTGTAATCCCAGCTACTTGGGAGGCTGAGGCAGGAGAATCACTTGAAACCGGGAGGCGGAGGTTGTGGTAAGCCAAGATTGTACCATTGCACTCCAACCTGGGCAACAAGAGCAAAACTCCATCTCAAAAAAAAAAAAAATTAAGACCAAGGGCTAGGCGCAGTGGCTCACACCTATAATCCCAGCACTTTGGGAGGCAGAGGCGGGTGAATCACCTGAGGTTGAGAGTTCGAGACCAGCCTGACCAATATGGAGAAACCCTGTCTCTACTAAAAATACAAAATTAGCCAGGTGTGGTGGCACATGCCTGTAATCCCAGCTACTTGGGGGGCTGAGGCAGGAGAATCGCTTTAAACCGGGAGGTAGAGGTTGTGGTGAGCCAAGATCACGCCATTACACTCCAGCCTGGGCAACAAGAGTGAAACTCCATTCAAAAGAAAAAAAAAAATCAGACCAAAACACACACACACACACACACACACACACTCTCTCTCTCTCTCTCTCTCTCTCTCTCTCTCTCTCTCACACACACATCAGATACAGCTTCAACCTCATCAGTTATACCTTGTTACCATCTCCAAGTATCTTAAGAAACATTTATAAAGGAGGTTCTCTTCAAACACAGCATTACCAATAGGCAGAAGAGAAGACTGCCCAAAGGTGTGATTTAAGACACCAAGAAAGCGCTTATGCCTCTCCTCCTATCAGACCAGTCCCTATCTTTGAATTCCATACCTTGGTCTTTAATCTTAAAATCACCTTAAGGATCATTCAATAGGTTGGTGGTTGAGGGCAAAGTTCTTGATAAATGGAGGGAAAAAAGTAGGCTTTAGGTGGATAGGAACATATCAGAAAGATATTTTCAGAAGGAACATAGCCAAGGGGATCAAAACAAAGATCACCTCTGCTTTGGGGTGGCTGACCTTTTGTTTATCTAGCTCTCCCATGCTACTGGCAATAATAGCCTCAAAGACATATACAGTACTCACTCTTCCACAGGAAGCACCTTCTCTTGACCTATCCTACACAGATTTTCCATAATCTGAAAATCACTATCTTAACATGGCTGGCCTTCTGCTTATCTTCCCTACCATTCAAGACAACCTCAAACTTGTTCCTTGAGCCATTTTTAAATACTAAGGAATCAATAATCAAATATTACAGCAATTGATTTGTGATAAATACATATACATTTAGCTCATTTCTCTATATTTCCTAAATATGAAATATGCTGATTTATAAATATTTGGGCATATTTCCACTCTAGTGCAAGAAATATATCCATGTTGCTTGCCTTGTAGACTATATAGTATCATAAACCCTACCCACTCAAACAATGCCGACTTTATCTACAGCCCCATAACCTCACCTGCTGTCCTGCTATTCCCTAACCCCACGACACATCACTCTTCTTTCTCTTCTTATAATTCCAGGTAACACAAATAAAATTCACTATAGAACCCTATTAGCCCACCAACTTCAAAGCTAATTTATGGGCCCAAGATTTAGGTCACCAATATTCTAAGTCTACAAAGGGGAAGGAGACCAATTTCTGTGCTTTAAGCTCTCATCTGCACAGAAAGCAACCAGAAGAAGGAGGTCCTGAGTAGCTTTAAAAGCACCAGTTCCGATTACTGTACTCATTCCGGCATGGCCATCAAATGCAAGAATTGTGAAGAAGAATGTATGGTGTTTTAAAAGAAGGCTCGTCCTGGCATAACACACTAATCACCATCTCACTGTCCCTTTTGCAAGCTTACTCCCTCTTTGAGCTTCACAGCTGCAGTTTGGGAAGAACAGGCTGGCCCAAGCCTCGGAGAGCATCTGGAGAGGAAAGACCACCCAATGGAAGTCCTGAGTGACAGGAATCTTTGCCTTCATGTTTGGTGAGATACCTAAAAACGCCCCTAATCCAAGAACAGCCAATGGCAGGAAAGTGGTATATTAACACACTCAAGGGAAAACCTATTCTGAGCCCAGGAAAGGCTAAAAACGCAAATTCAGGAAACACTTAAGAACAGAACTTAGTAAATCCCTAAACATTAAAAATCACTTCTCTTCTCGATTATACTGGTTTGTGCTATCATCATAAATTCTTTAAGCTGTTCCTTGACTGCAAATACTGTACTTCTATATATGTGTGTATGTTTAAGCATATATGTCTATGTGTTTATAAATATAAAATATACATCTATGCTATATTTAGCGATCTGTGGTTACTTTTATTTCTCTTTTGTTGTTTACTTGTTGTTTCCCGCACTCCCCCAAAGGGTACTTTGAAATCTTTCCAGTTTTTACAATTAAACCTAACCATCTGGGCAAAAATCTTCACATTCACTAAATTAGTCACAGATTCTGTGGGTAAGCTGAGAACGTAAATGCTATGCTCAGTGCTAGGATTTAAACCACATCTACCACAGCAAAACACTCTCTCCCCAACAATCTCTCCAATTATGCACGCACACTCAGGCTTGAATAACACGTAAGCAACTACACCTCACTGCACAGATTTGTACGATCAGTATTATTCTTTAGATCCTGAAGTAACAACAAAGCCAAAGGAGAATTATTCAAAAACCTTTCAGAATTTATTTTACAGACAAAAGATAAAAACAGTACCGATTTTTTCACCACCATTTAACTTCCTCCTACTTCTGGTGTGTGCTGGCAAGCTGCTCACCAAATGCACAAGTGATTTGAAGAGATCTGTGTTTATGTGTTAAACACTGGCAAAAATGTGATTTGAATACACAGGGCGTTTTCTAGATTTTTCAAGTGTGAAAGCCTTCGACCCTCTTCAGAGTTTACTGTAAGTGTCAAAAAAGGAAAATTTAACATGTTTAACATCCAATATACTTACAGAGCTGAAATCCAACAAGGGCAAGTGATTTCCTGTTGTCATCCAATCACCGGTATACAACTATAGATATTACAGTATCTCTACCAATCTAAAACTAGACAGGATTATCTGCTGGAAGTAACTCTCACAGCTGTACTGACTCCAAGTAAATGGAAAATACTGGTTTTTACAAGGAAATAATGTACAGGCATTTACAGCAGGCTTATGGATGCAAATGCTAGTCTTTCAAAAGAGACTTTAAAGCCTTTAATATGAGCTAAGATAGAGAGTATTAGACTTTGGTGTAAACAGGTTTATAAAAATCATTTTCAGAGTGTCTTAGGTTGGCATTTGTCCTTTCACATTTTATATGGGCAACAATAAGGACCCACGTCTGTAGTATACGGAACAGGTTACAGAAGAGAAGCAAGAGACAAGAAGAACTCTTGTCAATATTAAATTTTGAGAGGCTGAAAGCTCAGCACTTCCTCTCCACTCTTTATGCTAAGTGTGAGCACAGATTAAACTTACTAAAATAAATTATACTTTTGGTGGGGGGTGTTTTTTAAATCCTCAGAAGCATTCATATTGTGGAGGCACTGACGATTTGGTAAAAAGCTTTCTTTCCAGGAAGGATCAAAACCGTAGAGCAATTTCAAGATTGCAAAGACTCTAACCTATCACAAATATTAAGAGAAGCCATGTTTATCTTTGCACTTTTGTTTTGGTTTGCTAAGTAAACCTAGACTGAGCACATGTTAACATTCAAACAACCAAAGAAATCACATTTAGGTGAGCATCTGAAGGTTTCCCACTGTTAATACATGCTTTTCTTTTCTTTTTTTTTTTTTTTTGGCATAACATTAAAAAAATGTGTTACACAAATTTAGTCTACTTAGTGACTGTGGCAGTGTTAAGTTTTATGAGATTTAAAAGTTTGGAGTTTTAGGCCAGGCACGGTGGCTCACACGTGTAACCCCAGTACTTAGGGAAGGCAAGGTGGGGGATTACCTGAGGCCAGGAGTTCGAGACCAGCCTGGCCAATATGTTGAAACCCTGTCTCTACTAAAAATACAAAAATTAGCCAGGCGTGGTGGCACGCACCTGTAATCTCAACTACTGGGAAGGCTGCGGCAGGAAAACTGCTTGAACCCGGGAGTTGGAGGTTGCAGTGAGCTGAGATCAAGCCACTGCACTCCAGCCTGGGCGACACAGTGAGACCCCGTCTCAGGAAAAAAAAGAAGTCTGGAATTTTAGACATTCACAGAAGTAAAATAGTGTCTCTTTCCTCACTAATATGTAAAATATTAAGAGGAAAGCGTCAGGAATGAGCAATAGCACTTTAAAAAGTAAGTAGGGTGGCCGGGCGCAGTGGTTCACGCCTATAATCCCAGCACTTTGGGAGGCCGAGGCAGGTGGATCACGAGGTCAAGAGATCGAGACCATCCTGGTCAACGTGGTAAAACCGCGTCTCTACTAAAAATACAAAAATTGGCTGGGCATTGTGGCACACACCTGTGGTCCCAGCTGCTCGGGAGGCTGAGGCAGGAGAATTGCTTGAACCCAGGAGATGGAGGTTGCGGTGAGCTGAGATCGTGCCATTGCACTCCAGCCTGGGTAATGAGAGTGAAACTCCGTCTCAAAAAAAAAAAAAAAAAAAGTAAGTTGCAGTTTGACAAGACTGAAACTACTTAGATTAATTTTTGACACTCTCTTTGCCTCCTCAATTCCTACAATCCTCCTCTTGTTCACCGCCCATCAGAAGAAATCTATAAAATGAAGCTATCAGCCATTATTTGGACTCAAAAATCATGCCATTTCAAAAGGATCATGGTACCAAAATAATAAATAATACCAGAACTTAAAGCAAGGAGAAAAACAAACAAAAAAAAAGATGACTTTAAGCCAATTAAGATATTTACAATTTCAATGTATCAAATATGTATCAATAAACAAATGATTTTAATGTTACAGAAGAAATGGGCTTTTTCGCACCATGTAGCAACAAACATCCTGAGTTATCAAAAAGGGAGACAGTTTATATACAAAAGAGCAGATTCAGATGAAGAGTTTCACTCCCAAGATTAACCTAAAAATAAAAACAGTGAGTGGGGGAGTGTTTAGAATGATACTTCTAGAAACAATACTAGCTCTTTCCAGAAACCTATTTACTCACAAGAAGATTAGAAGGACAAACTACAACTACAACATGGACAAATGCCACGATTTCTGGTCTTCTAGTCCTTAGAAAAGGGTTGTTTGTTTGTTCAAAAATAAAAATAAAACAAGACATACTGACATTCAGGCTTCCAGGCAACAGCTTCTCCCCATCCAAACCTGCTGTACCACTTCACTGCTGTTGCTGGAGAGTCCCTTTCTATTCAGAAACAGAGCTACTAACTAATGAAATCGTGGGGAATTTCTATAAATGGTCCCAATTATTCAAGCGAATGCATTGTCTAGGGCCCTTACAACAAAAGCACTACCCAACCACCCTCTTTCCCACACATCTTTTTTCTACTTTCTACTCCTACCTCCACCACCACCATTCCTCCTTGAGCGAGCAAACAGATTCAGCAACAGTCTTGTAGCCCCTCTCTCAGCCAGAAGAACGTTAAGATTTTTGCTTCCTGACCAGGCAGCACAGAAATAACAACCTGACTCCCCTTCTTCTTTCCTCCCTCTGCACAGCTTAAAAAGTGCACCTGGCCAGCGGTTCTCACCATTAAACAATTCATTCTTCTGCTGCCTTCTTTGTGAAAAAAAGGGTAAAAACAGCTGAGCATGATCACAAAACATAACATTGGGCATTCAATTTCTGTACCTTACGGCCTCATTCTTTCACCTCATCCATAGGATTTGGAGACCGAGTAAATGTTAATCTGTAAACAAATGGTGTGCTCTACAATTAAACCATTCATTCTCTCTCTCTCTCTTTTTTTTTTTTTTTTTTTTTTTTTTTTCTGTAACTGTTTGGCAGCAGCCCAACCCAAAGACTTCTAGGTTCTTCCATTATTTAGTTCTCCCAATGGTTAAAAAGCAATAAGCTCATTTGGAGTTTATAAAACTATGCACCATCAACAAAAGCATGTAATGCTTCCAAGATGCACAGTGGCTTCTACAAGCACAATGAGGAACTGTGTGTAGTCTCCCCCCAAACAAAAATGCCCAGGCCCCAATTAAGCACCCTGGGGGTTTTCAAAGCAGTTATGCTAAGTTGCAAATACAGCAGGATCCACTTGAACTCCAACTGTCTTGTGTGCTTTTCCTCCCAAGGTAGGCAAAAAGCCGGGGCAGACTGACCTCATTAAAGGGTAATTAGTGAACCGCAGGACTTGAGGGGCTACCACAATCATTGCTATTGTGAGCATTTCACTACGGGGCCACTATTCTTTTCTTTTCTTTTTTTTTTTTTTAACCCAGGAGGTCTCTGCAATCTGAAGGCCCAACATTTGAAATTTTTAAGGATTTCAGTCTGGCTGTTTTTTTCTACTACCAGTCATTGAGTAAGGAAAGGAAGCAATACAAAGAGCACTCCTACTTCTTTTGTGGAATTCTGGCATATCTAAAAACAAGTTTTTAGAAAATCATTTAAATAATGTATACTCTATATATCTAATAAATAATTTCAAATAGGTTTTGTTTAAACAAAATGAAATAAATTCTCCACCTGCTGATTAGAAATAGGTTTTCTTTAAACAAAATGAAATAAATTCTCCACCTGCTGATTAGAAATTCAAAGTAGCATATAAAAGAGCATTATAAATCAATCAATATAAGGTTTTATGATTATATATGATAAAGGCATTTAGAAAAACGTATGCATCCATTTACACATGCAGTTGTTACTCAGAAACTAATAGAGTGATGCGATCAACATAACCACTTTACCATCAATAAAATCCTTCACACCTCTTTAAAGCCCATTATTACTGTTGATATCAATCTGCCAAGATGCTTGAAGACTAAATTCTACTATAAAATGCATCAGTAAATTTCGCTGTTTACATTAAGAGTAGCACCTTTTCACAAACACTAATCCAGGGATCCACTGCCTTGGTACTAAAATTCTCCAGTACTTCAGAAAGCAGTCTGCAAGGCAAGTAATAAAATGGTTGTCTTAACTTGACATTCTCAGCAATCAGGATTTAAAGAATTCTAATATTTACATATAATTAGGAGGATCAACATCTTTGTTTTTAAAAAAAAATTACTGAAAGAGAGGAAAAGGAGTTGAGGTGATGATAACCCTTCCAAACAGAACCACTCAGAAGCCCAGAGCCAGGTCCATTCTCCTAACACTGGCGGCTGACGGAGGGACTGGGAAGACCAAAGTCACAGGAACCCACCCACTATACTGATTTCAGCAAAACCACCCCAGCCGCTCACTCGAGGAGGGTGTGCTCCAGAGACCTACACAAAAACTTGGGTACACATTAATGCCCACAGTGACTTCTTTAATGCTGCCCTTAGATGTGTGCCAAGCCAATTAATCACCCAATTCGTTTATTTGGGTTTACAGCTATTGAATACTGAATGAAAGAATTTAAAAGTGTGGAACAAAAGTCTTTGTGTTTTGGCCAAAGTATACTTAAGCTATATTTAGTAGGAAATGTGTGTGTATTTCTCTTTTATTAAAACACTGCATAGGGACCCTTCCTTAGCCAAACATCCTTGTTTTGTTTATTTTAGAAATACTACAAAATTTATTTGCATTACTTAAACATATGCAATACATTTTGGGAAATCTTGAAAAGATGGGAAAGGCTTATTAAGGGAGAGGCAGGCAACCATCGTGGTTTTGTTTTGTTTGAATGTACCCAGTATAGGAGGCTTTCGGGGGAAAAATGCAAATCCTGGAAGTCATTCCAAACAGTTGGAAACTCTTCCTCTTAAAGTAAATCCAAGGGCTCAAAAAATAAATATTCAAGAGCATTAATTTGTTTCTAGATGTGTGCGTGCAAGTAAAACAGCAGTCATAATGTGGAAATTTCAGTCACATTTTGCAACTAATTGGAAGCAGATTAGAATTCTGCCTCAGGGGAACGTTGTCAAACTAGAAGCTGGAGCAAATGAAGAAAGAGGTGAAGGCGTCGTGAAGAGCTGACAGATTTACAGCGCTCAGGGCCATAAACGGGTTCCCGGCGGGAAGGAGGGCGCGTCCCCGGCTGCACGCCCCCGCCGCCCCGTCGGGAGCGCGCAGCCCCGGGCCTGAGGAGGCGGCGGACACGCCCCCAGGAGCCCAGGGCCCTCCATCTGCTCCCCGAGAGAACAATCAACCGACCTGCTGAAGAAACCAGAGCGACTGATAAGACAGAAAACCTGCGCACTCATCAACTGGAGATGCAAAAGTCCAAGAAGGCTTCTTTATTTTAAGAATGGGGGAAGGGGAGAGCAAAAGAAAGCAGATTGTGGAGGATAATACAGCAATGGAGTAATGTTTGGAAACAGCTGCTCGCTTTCTACTTCAGTGTCTGGCATCTGCTGCGGCATCATGGGAAAGGCTGGTGAAAGATTTGGGCAAGGAATGTAAATGGAGACAATTGGCCAAATGGAGTTGGATGCGGAGAGGCTCAATTGCTGTTTTAACATCATGTTGTTCCCTTTGGAGAGCAGAAACAAACAATATTACTTAAATCACACCTTCAGAGAAGTTTAAAGATTTGGGAATACGAGTCGCTTTTCAATTACTTAAGATGTCAAAGGATACAAGGGGATAAGATAGAGTCTACTTGCAGCCTCCACTTCTCAAAGTGTTCAGCTCACCTTTCACCTATCTTCACGGAAAAACTAAATGGAAGTAGTTTCCTCTGTGTTTCACTTACTTTGAAGAAAAAAAAAAAAACATGTTTAATCACCACTGCTTACTTCTTAACTGGCTCAAGGGATAGTTTCTATTTGTTGTGCCTATTTTCCCCTTCGCTGCAAAGATTCAGTTCTAATTTCATTTCCATCACAAAAGAATTGGCAAAGAACTAAAGCACAGGAACACATAACTGAAGTGCTGCTGTGCTAGTCATAAGCCTATAATAAAGCACAGATTTGATAGCATTATCCATGTACTGTGGTGAACCACACACAAATAAACAGTTTTCCATGAAGAATGAAAACCCAAGGCTTCAGCCCTTCCAATTCAAACATTTTTGTTGTTCTTAAAATGAGCCATCCATAAAATCAGCCAAGGAAGTGACAGGAAATCCAGAAGTAATCTGGTCTGGCTATGAACACTTTAGAAAAAAAAAAGTTAGAAGGTGCCAGCCGAGCTCAGTGGCTCACGCCCATAATCCCAGGACTTTGGGAGGCCGAGGCAGGCGGATCACAAGGTCAGGAGATCGAGACCATCCTGACTAACATGGTGAAACCCTGTTTTTTCTAAAGATACAAAAAATTAGCTGGGCGTGGTGGCACGCACCTGTAGTCCCAGCTACTCGGGAGGCTGAGGCAGGAGAATCCCTTGAACCCAGGAGGTGGAGGTTGCAGTGAGGCGAGAACATGCCACTGCACTCCAGACTGGGTGACAGAGCGAGACTCCCTCTGTCTCAAAAAAGAAAAAAAGTTAGAAGATGCTTTCCAACTCATCCTGATGATGTTTGAGGTGAAGAATGGATAAAACTGTAAAATTTAGGCACAAAAGCAAAAGGTACTTTTATGCCAACTGAATTCAAACACATGATGAGTGTAGTTAAAAAATAAAAAAAGGTACATTTCCTCCAGCATGGGGAAAACTTTCTAACCTAACTAGGAACAACTTAGACACAACCTTTGAACCTTCAGTGACAAATGCGAAGGACAAAAAGGTGTACCAAAAGCAGCCAGAGGGCCAGATGTGCTTTCCTAGGAAACTAAACCATGAGTTTTCTTTAATCGAAAAGACAAACAGTGACTTCCAGGAGTTTATGAAAGTGTGACCAATTGGAACTTTGTCGTCTGTTGCTAATTGAGGCAAATAAAAGAGTCCACTTCTTAAAACATACTACAAACACTTTTTAAAAAATTCTGTGCCACATGACAAAAACCAGAATCGAGTTGACTGGTAGAAGATCAGTGCAACCAAAGACCAAGCTATTATTTCAAACTGTCAGGGGAAGGCAGGAAAATTGCTACCAGGTCTCCTTAAGTTACCCTTCAATAAAAAGAAGCCATCAGGGAAATAAGAGGAAAAGAAAACATCAAAACCTTAAAAGTCCCTTTAAGTAAAATTATACGTCTGTGGCACCGTGCCATCTGCTCTCTGGTTAACATAATAAGCCAATCCCACAACCTAAATATCTGTTTTCTGAAATCATTATGTACAACACAAAATATAATCAATATATTTTTACTTGCTCTTTAAACTGTAAAAGCTGCATTCATATGGCATTATTGGAATATGCCTAAATGTCCCTGTAGGCACATTTTTCTTAAGGTGCTAGCTGACAATGAGGATTCCCAGGAGGCAGAAAGATCAGTGGTTGGGCTGGAACAGTCACAGTGAATAATAATCAAACTAGGTCGGGGGTGGAGATAAGAGAGAAGAGAAAGTGGCTTTGAAAAATCCACCGAAGTATTAGTTCATCATTTCAAACCCATTTGTTCTAAGTGAAATACCCTTTCTTTTGAGTTATCTATTACAATTATAATATATACCTTTTAGTTTTCATTTAGTTTCACTAGGAGGAAAAGCCTTCTGAATATCAGATGAGATCCCTGTGGTTCAAGGCCCACTGACCTATCAAAATATAAGTATTTGCTTTGTGATCATTTCAGTTCTTAAGGCAACACCCGTCATCTTTTGTACTACATTCCCAAAGGTATTTCTAAGCAAAATTTAGCAAATATGCAAAATTCAGCTTTAGGAGCAAAGTGCTAAGTCTCACCCTCTTGCATATCCTTTGAGCTCTCAAAATAACATTACAAACAGCCCAACTGCTGGTCAATCAACTACGAATAGTTTAACAACCTTCCATTCAGTTGCAAAGGTTTTGTTCCCATTGCCAAAACCCTGAGCTGAAATTAAAAAGAACTTGTGACAGGGAGCAAGTAGTCACTAGTGAAATTGCAGTTGGGAGAGAGAATTAGACACAGAGGGAGAGGTCCATATACACTGCAGCAGAGTGGAACACAAAACCACCAGTGAAGATTTTTTAAAGAATAAAGCTCATACTAACCAAATACTCCCAATCCAACATCTGTATATGCAATTACAACATTTATATACACACACCTACGAAATATCAGTTACAGGGCACCAATATCATACACATATTCTTACTCTCTAATGAACCTAAGTCATTACTGAGGCAGGGAGCTCACCTGTTCTCCATCCCTTTAATCTTCAATGACTACATTAGGAGGGTATTATGATCATTTAGCAACAACAATCCTAGTGAAGAAGGGTTATTTATTTTCCCTCAGATGCTGCTAACAAGGATAGCCCAGTATTTCTTTAGTTCTGACTTCCACATTACACAAGAACATAATACAAGTAATTTAGGAATAAACTGTTTAGTATTCAAGCAAAACCCTTGATGTTCAGATTGCTGGCAAGTTCAGAGTGCTGGCAATCAAAACTATGTTGTACTGCAGTAATTACTATGAAAAACTTCCAGTGCTTAATATTAAAGAATAGAATAACATGATCCTTTCACCTCTTCTACACCTCTAGAGTGTGTTCAACATGGCAATTATCTTTGTTCAAGAAGCAGAGAGTTTAAACCGCACTGAAACTCAATTATCCCCATGACTTTTGAAAACATACACTCCAAAAGTCAGGTTTCATCGCATTCAAATCACTGCACAAAATCTTACAAAACGGATTTTATCCCCCTCCCGCAAGACATCTTCAAACAGAAAAATGACTTCTTTTCTTCTCCATACCCACTTTTTCACTTTATTAAAGTAGAGGGATGGTTGAGCAGTGCTGAAAGACAAAGAATCTGAACTGATAAAAACAGCTCAATGTGCAGCTCTCCCACACGTCATTACCCAGGCAGCCTAGAACTGCCACCACGTTAAAAAACCAGATCACACACTTGTTAACAAAAAACACATTACTTTACTACTTTTAAGAATGCAAAGGAACTAGGAGTAGTAGATTTATGATTTAAGTGCTTGTGGCTAAAATAGCTTTCCAATTATCAAGGGCCTCTTAGGAAGAGCAAGAATGCATTATGTGTTAATGACCACAACCAGGGGTCCCTTTCTCGACTCTTTTGTCAGAACCCAAGCAGATCCTCCCCGCAGCTTCACTATTAACATGTCTGTTTCCTGTCAGTCCACTCAGAGATAATGTCATTTATCTCAGGGAGGCACAAGCCCAGTCATTAGCTTCAATAAAAGACCTCAAACAAAGGCCGGATAATGTTTTACCTAGGGCTCTAACTAAACTCAGAACCAAGATTCTTCGTGTCTAAAAGTCAGAGACTCAAAAGTTACCCTTAAAAGGATATTTTCCTCATTATCAACAATCCTAGATTACAGCTCTGAACAAGAACAAGGTCTCTATGTATAGTAAACACCAGCCCACAGCAGCATCTCACACAATTAGATTAACTGATAAACGCTGACCAGAGTTAATGAGAGAGCCTTTTCCCCTCCTTGCCCCCAGGGGGAAAATTGACAGAATAATTCAGGTACTGACTAAACAGTCAGATCTTTGGAAAAGCTGACCGCTCATTGTGATTGCCTGCAGGAACTGTATAACCATTATAAAGTGTTCAATGGCCAGGCTTCTGGAAATCTTTTAAATGAAAGTGGAACTGGTTAAAATAAATGTAGGAACATGTGTTTTCACAGTGTTGCTCATATTACTGCAATTTCAAGTTTCTATGAAGTACCAGGTGAACTTTTTTAAATTAAAAAAAAATACACGCACACACACAGACACCGTCGAAATTGGAGCAAATCTCAGCCACTCAATCCCTCTTTTTCATGCTGAAAACGAAGAACAGATGGTACTTTCCATGTTGTTTGAATCTGGTTATTGAACACCTCTGTGGTTAGGGAGATTTCTGCTTAGCACTTTCGGCATACATTTCATTTACTAACTATAAAATGCTGCTTAGGAAAAATAAGTCTTTATAACAGTCTAATTAAAACCATCTTGTAGCCAAGCAATTTCACTTGAAGAGCATTCTTAACCTCATGACATTTGGACTATCAATCCCTCCCTCCACCTTTTTTTTTTTTTTTTTGAGATGGATTCTCATCTGTCGCCCACGAGTGGAGTGCGGTGACCTGTGATCTCGGCTCACTGCAACCTCCACGTCCCTGGTGGCAAGCAATTCCCCTGCCTCAGCCTCCCAAGTAGCTGGGATTACAGGTGCACACCACCATGCCCGGCTAATTTTCTTGTATTTTCAGTAGAGACAGGGTTTCACCATGTTGGCCAGGCTGGTCTCAAACTCCTTACCTTAGGCAATCCACCCGCCTCAGCCTCCCAAAGTGCTGAGATTACAGGCAGGAGCCACTGCACCTGCTCCCCTGCCCCCACTATTTTTTACAGACTATTTACAAAGTTATTAAAACTTGCAAAACACTATCTCCTACAGGACAATCTTGACGAGTTATGCGTATTCCTTCTCTCTCCAGCAAAGTGAACAGGTTTCACATACTAAAGTCAGAATTTAGTGATAGGTCTGATCACACAAATACCTAAGTTCCGTGTGTTCTTGGGGAAAGGGCAGCCCCTCCCTACCTCAGAAAGCCCTGTCAACCTATAGAAAAGTAAGGAGCTGGATCAATGCTGATTGGAAGCCACCCTTAGTTACCAACGTTTTTAACACCTAAATCCCTTATGTAGCTTTCAAAACAGTTTGCTGTCCGACAACAATGGACTTTGTTCTTTAACTATAGCAAGTGACCTTTCTGCCCTTTTATTTCACAGTAGATACACTATACTCTCTAAGTAGAATTCATATAGGACACTATATTTGAAAAAAAAAAAGCATTATCATCCACAAAACTCATTAATCAAAGTATGTTCTTGAATTGTTCACACTCACTTAGAAAATGTGCCAGAATTCCCTGGTAAAGTATAAAAAGCTCTACAAAAGAATAAAATAAAGTGAATGATATCCTTTATCGACAGGTGCATTTGTAGACACCACCTTTACAATCAGGGCCATCTTAATGAAAGCAATATGATATTACAGAAATAATTCTCTTCTCTGAATAGGTATTGAGACACAACTATATGACCTCCTGTGCCTTTCACTTCCGTTTAAGTATCAGTTGCTTTCAAGATTTTTGAGTTTTTCTATATATTTTTGAATTTTCCAGAAATCAAATAAACCCATCAACTGTATATAAACAATTTAGTTAGCCCAGCTGCATGCCTCCCTATCTGATAAGTCAAAAGATGGCTAAGGAGGATACATAAAGAAGAGTTTCAATACAATGCCATCATACTTCACAAGAAAGGAGGGGAAGGTGGAGAGGCAGGTTTTAACAACCAAAAGCCAGCCCGTCAAATCTACTTATTCAGACATGTCACTGGTGGCTTAACCACAAAATGGGCTATAGAAATAGAGCTCAAACATCTTAGAATTATGGCATGTTTTGATTTTGTTCACGTATTAAGGGAGTGGCGACTTTTACAACATACTTGTGGTTTCCACATAAAGGACTAGAACAGTCATTGATTTAATTAGGTTTCATAAGGTCCAATTTATCATGTTTTACATGACTGTGTAGTGAAGAAACAGAATAAACAGACCAAAAATAGACATTTAAGCATGCTGTGAAAATTAACCGGTGACAGCAAGTCTTATGAATCTCCTGTGAACCTTCCAACCAGAAAAAAAATGCACACACAGACACACTCCCCTTTGGTTTTCACATGTGGCCCCTCATGAGCCACATCTGATTGCTGAAAATTAATAATCTTCACTCTCAAGGCACTTACTCTTCACAAACCCAGATAATCAAGCAAGTCTGAAGGAAATTAAAACATTGTATAAAATGTCAAAAAACCTCAGTGTTGAAATAATTTTCCAGGTGAAGCTTCTTGTCCTACTAAATCTTTACTTCCTAAGTAGGTATCCTCATATCAGTAGGAAGTATTTTCCAAATTGATACCTAATTTGACACAACCACTAGTTAGTGGAATTAGAGTTACTTTCCTGGGTGGCATTCATGCAAGGGAGTGCCATTTATGTGTGTCAAGGATGAAAGCATTTTTTTTTTTTTTTAGATGGAGTTTGTCTCTGTCGCCCACGACCTTGGCTTACTGCAACCTCCGCCTCCCAGGTTTAAGCGATTCTCCAGCCTCAGCCTCCCGAGTAGCTGGGATTACAGGTGACTGCCACCACGCCCAGCTAATTTTTGTATTTTTTAGTAGAAAGGAAGTATAACCGTGTTGGTCAGGCTGGTCTTGAAATCCTGGTGATCTGTCTACCTCGGCCTCCCAAAGTGCTGGGATTACAGGCATGAGCCACCCCGCCAGGACCTGAAAGCATTCTTAAGGGAAGTCGTTCTCAGGGTGAGGTGGGGGTGGGGAGGAAAGCCTTAAGGAATAAGGTTTGAGATCCTGAGCCAACGCCCCTGGACAGAGAATGGCCAACACTGCAGGACCCAAGCCCCTGGATCCAAGCCTCTGAGGGGCCCCTGTGCCAACTCCAGTGGCTAAGATTGGTGGCACAGCTTCCTCTGGTATAGGACCAGAAGTGAATCTAAATTGCAATGTGCTTTCTCCCCTCCCCCACTCCAGATCCACTATGACTTGTTTGCTCTTCATTTATGTAATTCATATTTATCACATTTATGCTGCTCTAACTGAAGATGAGTTGCATGTATATGAATAATTTAATTCCTCCATTCTTCATCCAGTTTCCTCTGTGACTGGAAAGTGAAAAGAACACAAAAAAACTGGAGAAACGACACCACGCTCTAATCTCAGTTGCCATGACAGCAGCCTTTGAGATACTGAAATGTTCCGATTGCCAGCTAAACAAAATTGTTGAATGTGAACATTTGGCTGGAAGATTAAAAGGCTAAGGGGAATGCAAAAGGGCAGTACCTCCCACATTCCAAGCAGCCAGTGAATCCAATCAAATGGCTCTGACTCCTTAACCACAGCCATTGTGAGCACTGGATTAGGGCAATTCATCTAGATAGTTAAAGCAGATTAGAACTGCAATTTGAAGACTATTGGCAACAAAAGTAAATGCCCTACTGTACTAAGTAATAAGAAGATTTCAGAACACCTTTTAGCAGAAATAATGGGAAACTACACGTTTAAACCTAAGAATCAAAACCTGGAATTTTTTAAAATTCATTTAGACTCATCAGTGTACAAATTCTGCCTGCCCAAGAGGGCATGAATTTATAAGTGTTCAGAAGCTTTTTGCAAATTTGGCATTATCTACATCTTAACATCTCTCTCTCAACTTTTAAAAATCAGAACTATACTCTTACACTCCAACTTAAATCCTGAACACAAAAACAAGAATATAAAGGTTTCAGCAGCAGTGAACAATTTTACATGGAAATAATTCTCCAAAGACATATTATCACCACTTACAATCCCAATCACCAACTATAGCCAAAAAAAAAAAAATCAAATTATTTAGTAAGCATGTTCCCAAACAACCGTGCCACAACCCACATGACAGAAATTTTCTGCAAGGCACAACCTGTAGAATTAATCTGAAGATTAATTTCACAGAAATATCACACACACCCCTAACTCCTACCCAATCTGCCTAGTGGACAGAACACCTTTTTTCCCCAAACATTAGTCAATGTGGTCTATGACTAAGCAGCACCACATGCGGTGGGGGGTGGGGGCGGGCACTTCTTCCAAGGCAGTGTATAACTACAGACTTGTACAAAGATGGGAGGAAGGGTCCAAACGGCCTAAATCAACTATCCACAACCGTTCAAACGCAACACATCATTCTAGTACTCCGATTCACTCAACCGTCTACATCCCCTTTGGCTATGTTTGCACATTTCACAAGTATCAGTCCAGCAAGTCTGTTTTATTCTTCTTAGCAGCTCCCCAGTCAAGCTAGGTATCCAAGTGATAACACTCTTAAATCTCTAGCTCAGAAGTGGATGAGGAAACGAGGGTAGAGTGCAAAGAGCCACCAAAAACCGTCCAGTTTTTCTGCAGTTATGAAACCAATGACCCAACACATCAAGCTTGGGGTTTAATTCAGGACCAATAACAAGAACTCATTCAAGGATACCCTTTCACAGTACTATTTTGGAGACAGTAACAAAAAAAAAAAAAAAAAAAAAAGAACGGGATGAGGGTAGAATGTAAATCAGAATCCTCGACATTCCTCTGGGGGAGGGAACTTGAACCTTGTACTTAAGGACACATTACCAGCAATACTAGGATGAATAAATTAAAATAGAAAAATGTTCCCCTTAAGGAAGAAACCAGGACAAGAGTCAAGAGGGTACATGAGCAGATTTTCTATTAAAAGCACACGGCAACCTGCTGACCAGTGAGGAACTGATCTACAGGGCAAAAGGTACTTAGAACACTCAGGCCCTCCCACCTGGGAACCCAAACACTAGCATCACAAGCAGCAGCAGCAGCAGCAAGGACAGCAGAAGCAAGAGCCAAACACTGAACCCAAGTAAGCTCCCCCATATCAAATTTTAATATAAAAGATGCATACCGCAGAAGTCTCACAAGAACCAGAAAGCATAAAGAAGTGTAAGGCACACAGAGGCACACCCCCACACCCCCACACAAATGCACACAGAGGAGAGTAGGACATCTAGGAAGGCGACTTTATCCTACCTTCTCAGTTTTCAGTTTCTTGATTCGCCTGTGGCTCTCCTCCTCCTCCTCTTCCTTCTTTACCAACATAGCGTTTCCCATGAGCCCTGAATCCGGGGCAATTTTGCTAACTTCCCCTGCAGCGGCGACGCTGCCACTCCCAGTGCCCCCGCAGTGGAAGGGGCTCGCGCCACCTCCATTGCTCTTGGCCCCAAAGCCATAGAGGTGCCCCCCAGAAGGGGCCTGGCCGCCACTGCCATTCTGGTGGCCCTGAAGCAGGTCGTGCTTGTCCTTCCTGGATTTCCCCGCATCCTTATCCCGCTTGGCGCCTCGGCTGCTCTGGCTTTTACCTGGCTTCTCCTCTTTGCTTTTCCCACAGGAGCCTGCCCCCGCGGTGGCGGCAGAGGTGTTGGTGCTGGTACTATTGCTGTTTGAGTTGCCGCTGCCGCCGCTGTTCACACTTTGACCCAGCGCTGAATTCATGCCAGTTGCCTCTCCAGGGCGCCCTTGGACTTCCTGCCTCTTGCCAGTGCTGCTAATCTCGGGAATCCCATACAAGGCAGCAGAAGGCAGAGATTTATTAGCATCCTTAGAAGTTTTACTCCTTTTCACTTTTGATTTGCTGGTCTCTTTGTGTGAATTCCCCTGGGGAGCAGAGGCCTGAACAGAAGCAAATTTTAGGCCATCAGCTAAGGCTGCGGTAGCACCAGCCCCACTGGAGGCCGGACCTCCACAATCCTTGGAGTTGCTGCTGCTAGCGGTGTTGGTGGAATTATTCATCTCAAATTTCTGTCTGTCCTTCTCCAAATCAGCGTCCAAATCAATTATTAAATTTCCAACCCCGATTTCCCAATCATCGCCACTGTCATAAGTATCAACTGTATTTGGATCCACACCTTTTCCTGCAGTAGAAATGTTCACTGACATCCTGAAGACGAGCTCTCTAGAATAAAAATCCGATGAACTTTCCTTTGGAGAAGAGGGGACATTCGTTTATCTCCGCTGGGCTTTCTCTCAAAGAAAAAAAAATCTTCTAATCTTCCTCTTCTTTTGCCTGCCCCACGAATGTGTCCAGGGATTTTACACCCTCAGTCCAGGTCCACCTTTTCCTGTGAAGGGGGGAAAAGTCGAATATTTCTTGTCTGGGTGTTACCAGAATAAAAAACGGTTAGTATTGGGGAGTCAGTAAGGGGGACAGGGAAGGATAGAGAGTAAAGTGGCTCATGTATTGTCTCCACAGTCCAATATCAGGATTAAAGGAAAATAACCAAACCCGAAAAATAAACCCATGACAGTAAGCATCTTACGGTAGCTAAAAGGAAAATCCCTTTATCAACAACACGAGGATAATCACCTTTTTAAAAGCATTAAATTATCTTAAGGATCTGATTCCAGTCCAGAAAGGTTTTTGTGCTCTTTTTTAAAGTTTAGGATTTCTGTCTGGCACATGTGATATCTCAACCCCAGAAACACAGCCTGAACACTCAGACAACAAGGAAGAACACAGCTTTAAACATCCCTAAACATGTCCTAGATCTTGCAATTTAAAAGACCAGACCCTGGAAGTTCTGAGGCTAGTTTTCAGAATAGAATGTTGCTAAATTTTCCTTATTTCTAATTTTAGGTTTCAGTACTTCTTTTTACAAATTGTCTGGGCAATCTGGTTTTTGTTCCTAGTAAGGAACAGAAAAAATAACCAATAACTACCCCCACCCCGACACACACACAACCCTCCCTCCTATCCTCTTTTCCCCAACAGCTTACACAATTTTTTTTTTTTTTGGAAATATACATATAGGTCTTTAAGAGCATTTCACTCTAGAAAAGACAGTGTTATATAAAAAGTTAAATATCTGCCTTTTGAGAAAAAAATACATTTAAACAATTCTACCGTATTCCTAGGTCACAGAATTGCTTACTCTGTTAAATATGGTGCTACTGACTGTACGGAAAACTGATTAAGACATACACTTTAAGTGATCTGCGCCAAGGTGGCCTCAATGACCGCAAATGAGTGTGTGTTTGACAAAGAGCAGTTAAAACGGTTTTTAAAGGGATCAGCCCCTTTTTAACAGTTGATTGTCAAGAAAAAAATAAATAAATATACATACACACACACATACACACACACAGACATTGCTTACCTTTTAATCCTTTATCATTTTTTAATTAGGCCAGCAAATCAAAATGCCTTTCCCACTCCACTCGGCAAACAAGCCTGTGCCTCATTTTACTTAAACACCAAATGATCAAGAAGGAAGAAACCAAATAACACATCTCAGCCAGAATAATCACTCGATAACATTATTCCACCTCCCCACCCCCCTTTTGGCAAACGGATCAGTCCTTTTCTCCTTAAAAAAAAAAAAAATGTGTCACTGTACAGCTGGAAGATAATGTTTCACATTCACAACAGAAGCACCAAAGGTTTTTTTTTTCCTCTTAACAAGCATCGAGAATAATAGTTTTTTTTAAAAAACAGAGAGTTTAGAGAAAAAAGTTTTCCCAACTTCTCATTCCGCCTTCAGTTCCATACTTCAGAGTCACCGTGATCAGTAATGATCCCATGTAGCAAACCTGCAGGCGTCCGCTAGTAACAAGACAGAATGTGCTAACATCGGGATAAATTAGTGAAAGGGAAGAAAGAATAAGAAGAAAGGACTGAAAATCTGGGCTGGATTCCGCCTGTTAGTCGGGAAGTGGCATTTTTCCGCCCGTCCTGACAGATTTGATTTCTTGAACTAACTTAAGAGAAAAGGAGGGGGGAGTGGAGGGAGGAGGAGGAGGAAGAAAGGGTGGGATGAGAAGCTGGGCAAGAGGAGAAAAAGAAAGGTGTGGAGGAGGAGGGAGCAGATGATTCAGTGAGCTGATAAACCAGTTATAACAGCATTCGCTCGGGGCGGGGGTCGGCGGGGTGGGGAAAATAACGGCGTTTAAAATGGGCTCAGTCTTCGAAACCTAAAGGATGTGATGTTTTCCTGTCTTATGTTGTTTTAAGAAAAAGGAACTGAGTTCCTAGTATAGTTCCCGAGGGGGGGTGGAATCCTCTGTCGCTCAGGTCAATCAGTCATGTGGTAATTCGATAATTAGAGTCAAAAAAAAAGGTTGTTGTTGTTGTTTTTTTTTAAAGGCGACCTTTTTCAGGAGTTTTTCCCTCTTACACTCGCAGCCAACGGTGTGTCTCCCTTTTATTTATTTTTTTCTCTCCTCCTCCTCCTCCTCTCGCCCACCCCCTCCTGTGTTTAGTCAGATGGCCCTGGAGCTTGGCTTAGTATTTTTAATTAGCTGGCGTTTGGAAGCTAAAAGCAGTAATGAATTGTTGATGGATTGGAAGTGGAGAGTCGCTTTGCTGGAAATGTCGGGGCTGGGAGAGGGGGATGGGCGAGTTAGTAAGAACCAACCATCTAAAAGGAGCGATTTTGTTACAGTGCAAGCCTTTCACATCACGTGAGGATCAAGGGCTCAATTGGTTGTCGTGAGAACAAAAATGGTGACAAGCGTATCAAGAAAATACTGATCTGGTCTTTAAAAAAAAAAAGCTGAAGGTCTCTCCCCTCCCCCAGCACACACTCCCCCACCTCCTCCCCCCGCCGCCCCCCCGCAGTGGGCGAAGCTACAAGTTATGAATGTGAAACATTTCTCGGAGATCTAGGATCTCCGAAGTTCGGAAGGAGTGAAATGTAATGAGCACAAGAGCGAAGCAGATGTTTTAAAGAAACACTTTATAAACCTTTCCTCAACTTATCTCCAATTTGTCGGCTTTCCCAAAGAACCAGGAATGGGGACGCCTGGGGGAGGGAGAAGGGTACCTCCGAGCTACTTGGAGTTTAGGGACCCCCACTACATGTATTAAACAAAGAAAAACCTTTTGCTTGCTCCCCAGCCTGGTCCTGTAATAAACACACTATTGTTACTATTTGTGGGTTTGTTTGGGTTGGGTGGGGCTTTTATTTTTTCTCTTAAGGGTATTTTTGTTGCTTGCTTTTTTAAGGGGATGGCGAATGGTAATTATAACCATTACATGTAATGAGTGACTGTTCCCTTGTTTAATATTAAATTATCGGGCACTGGGATCTGACAGGAGACAGAAATCGGCTTGTTCTGCCCTTGCCCCCATTTTCCTGGATCGGTTTTTGGGGGGAGGTCTGCCTAGCTAGGACAGGAGACGAAGGGAGTAAGGTGAGCTAGAGAATTGACATTGCAGACCAGGATATGTAACTGTGTCACTTTTATTCTCCTTTGGGTTAGAGCCCAAAAGCTAATTTACTCCAAGTTACCCCGAGTGCCGAGTCAAGCTTAATTTGTGTGAAGTTACAAATGCTTCACCCTCTATTGAACAAAATTCACCCTTCTTGGGTTGTTGTTCTAAATGCAAAAGCCAAACCCTGTAACTAGTTCCTCATTTCTATGCATAAAACTCTTACATTCCCCTGCATGAAGTCCCCGCTAAGTGCTATATAGAGACACACCACGCAACCGTACTTACGGTCTGTATTGGATCGAGTTGACCTTTTCCTTCTAACTGCATTGAATGTGTTTGGTTGCAGCCGCTTTATTTTGGAAATTATAATCTCTTCAACAAATTTATTATTAAAGAAGATGGACCATCAAATGTCACAGACCGTCCTGTGTATTTTTTATAAAAGCAAAAATTAAAATTTAAAAAAGCAAAACAAAAATCCCCCTGGTGCACACACACAACAAGCTTGTTCTGCAACACTGAAATCAGGACTGAAACACAACACACACACAGGGGGAGTGGAGCAAAAGAAGCTCTCAGCCTCTATACCTGAAAGGGACTTTTCTTTGTTCCCAGTGCCCTTTCGCATCCGGCCAATCAGAGAGCAGCTTTTATGAAACTGGGCTCTCTCATTGGCTAGCTGCTTTCTCTTGGCTACTGTAGGGGGTTGAGATATACACACGTATAAAACACACACTGAGAGCGGGTGGGGGTGCGGTGGGGGGTGGTTGTGGAGACAAAGCGTTTTATTTTCCAACCAGATTGGGGTTGAGGAACCTCCCGCAGTAAGAAGAAAAAAAAAAAAATGGTGCGCCTGTTTCAATTACTACATCATTCACATAAAACACTTATTTATTAAAACAAATCTCAAACAGGCTGCGAGGAGAGGATGTCGGTAAATACAAGTTTGACTGTGTTATCTTGGGGGAAATAATGTATGTGATCGCTCGGTGGCAGAGGGAAGCCAAATGAGCCACCAGCGCGTAGCGAGGAGAAAAGGGAGCTGGCTGTGTGGAAATGACTGCGATCATTTTGCTGGCTTCCCTTCCTTGTTCCAAGGACTCCGCAGCTCAACTCCCAAGACTGATTTTCTGTATTGCAGCTTCTGGCTTTCAACCCTCCCCCCACCACTTTGCCCTTCCTGCAATTTTTTTTTTCTTCCCTGTGTCTCTCTTTTTACTCGCTGATTAAATAAGAAAAATCGATCTGCGGGTAAAGGCGATGGTGGGGAAACAAGTAACCCTTTTGTTTCCAGGGCTCTGGTCTACAGGCAGTGAAGTGTGAACGCAGGCAACCATTTAACCAACACTACGTGAATGGTTCTTCCTTGAAATTAGTAACAAATCTTTTCCACCTGGTGTAATGTGGCTCCAAAAAGGATAAAAATAATATTAAAATAAGGCCCCAGCCTACCATAGTAACACCTCGGGCCAGCCTCATCTTTTAAAAAATCGACTTGTGAGAGATAAGTATACTAGGAAGATTAACCGTTAAATAGTCCCAGTACACATATTTAAACCGTGGGATGGTCAGAATTCCTCTTCCCCCAAATCTTTAACCCTACTGGTGGGGAAGAGGGTGTCATAAATCCTCTGAAGGCTACATCTACAATCCACAAACACAGAAATATTTTAGAATTTATTATAGGACAAATGTCAGCAACCACGTAATTGAGACTCAGGTCATAGGATTAGAGAGGTTAATATGAAATAACAAGTTTAGCATTTTACTATAACAGCTAACGTATTTAAGCTAATGTATTTACCTATATTAAGCCTTTAGAGTGCATTTAATTTTTAATTTTTTATTGTTACCTTCCATTATTTTTAGGAGCTAAAATGTGGACATTTTAAAGTCAAAGGGTACTGTGAATCACAAGCATCGTGATCTCAAGTTGTAAAGATCCAGTACTACTGGGATTGTAATTTCCACATGACAATTGCAATTTAAATTGTGTCTTAACTGAGTCATATGGACACATAAAGTGAATGAGTGCTAGGCGAAGATAGCTTCTGATGTAAATATTCAGTGATGACTTTGTGGATCAATAAAAATATTTATGTCACATGTTTTAAATAATGGCTATTGACTTATGTTTGAGCTTTCAGTATATTTAGTCCATAAAAAAATTGCCAATTAGCTGTTTCACTACCATAAATGAACTAGATTTGAGGCTGCAAATAGTAATAAACAGCAGTTTCCACCTTTTATTGGGATATATAAACCAGAGGAATGCAATCTGTAATAGTCCTTAGCTCTCCCTAAGTCAATTTGTATTCAAATCAAAGCTGCACTTTAACAAATAAAATGGGGCAAATTAGGCATCTGAAATCTACCTATCCCCCATTTTAGCTTTCAGATTTGTTTTATATTTTTGGATGTAGAGATTTTACATTTGTGCATGCCCCATTGATAACAATACAGCACCATACTGTGATTTTTAACTTTTCTTCTTTTAAAAGACTGATTTCTCAAGGGACCAGATCACTCTTGGGCACTTCCTGTGTCCCTGGTGTGTCATATACATCTCAGTCTTTGGAAGCCCATCCCTACCCCGTATGTTATATTCGTTTGGAAAAATCAATAGTTAGCTCTTAAAAGAACGGGACGTTTAAAAAATGAGACCTAGTGAAGCTGGAGGAGATTAGAGTTTCTCCAATACAAAACAAATTACAGCGTCTGCAGCACAGATGAAGTCTAACTAAAACCAAAGTTTAGGGTTTCTAATAATCAAATAATCTAATCTAACCCTGGCTTCAACACTTAAACCCAAACCTTAAACCTTTCTCAGAAACCCTCCTGGCTGAAGATAAAGGCTTAGGCCCAATTGGACCACAGGGTTAACCCAAACCATTCTGATAAATTAGAGCATTTCCTTCTATTCCAACATCTCCACACTCCCTTTACACCCCACCCCCACCTCCTTCCTCCCAGGTTCTTCCAGGAGACTTTTGAATAAACCAGTGTTGTCAGACTGGCTTTTCTTGTGTTTGTTTTGTTTTGTTTTGTTTGACAAAGGGACCAATCAAGAGGCATCAGAGGACCATCAGCTAACTTAAGACTGAAACTAAGACAATTAACTACCAGCTTTGAAAATCAGAGCTACTCCTCTCGAAAAATAGGGAAGTTTTCTGTATTTATAGAGACAAAAATGTTGTCTCTCATCAAGGTAACTAGGAACCTATTTGTCTCCTTTCTAATATCCGCATGCATATACTTCATCATACCAATACACTACCTTATAATATGTGCACTTTGTAATTTTACATTTTAGTATCTACTCAGAGTTGTGGCAGAAAAGAGGAGATGGTTGGAAATGAGTATTTGGAACAGAGGGGTGGAAGGAGCATGAGGACCGTGTAAAAGGGGCATTTTAAAAGTATCATCCAGCTCTTTGGGAGGTAGAGGCAAAGATCACCCGAGGTCGGGAGTTTGAGAACAGCCTGACCAACATGGATAAACCCGGTCTCTACTGAAAACACAAAATCAGCCGGGCTTGGTGGCGCATGCCTGTAATCCCAGCTACTTGGAAGGCTGAGGCAAGAGAATCGCTTGAACTCGGGAGGCGGAGATTGCGGTGAGCGGAGATCGCGCCACAGCTTTCCAGCCTGGGCAACAAGATCGAAACTCCATCTCAAAAAAAAAAAAAAAAGAAAAAAAAAAAGGGTATCATCCCACCTCCAATAACCTCCACTCTCCCCTCCTTGGGTCTCAAGATCAACTCTGCCACTACTTATACTACATCATTGTCAAGGTCATCAAAAGGTCCCTTTCCTCCTTTTTTAAAGACAGAAGATCTCGATGCGAGGAGGCCAGGGGCTTCTAGCAGTAACACAGGAAAACATGGTGATCTTTCTTTGGTGCTATTTTCTCTGATTTAGAAAAGATCAAAGATTATTTCTTGGGCTAGGCCCAGTGACTCACGCCTGTAATCCTAGCACTTTGGGAGGCCGAGGTGGATGAATCACAAGTTCAAGAGATTGAGACCATCCTGGCCAATATGGTGAAACCCTGTCTTTACTAAAATACAAAAATTAGCTGGGTTTGGCAGCAGGTGCCCGTAATCCCAGCTGCTCAGGAGGCTGAGGCAGGAGAATCGCTTGAATCCGGGAGATAGAGGTTGCAGTGAGCCAAGTAACACCGTTTGTACCACTGTACTCCAGCCTGGCAACAGAGCAAGACACCGTCTCAAAAACAAAACAAGCAAACAAACAAAAGTTATCCGGGCATGTTGGTACATGCCTATAGTCCTAGCTACTCTGGAGGCTGAGGTGGGAGGATAGTTAGAGACCAGGAGTTGGAGGCTGCAGTAAGCTATGATCATACCACTGTACTCCAGCCTGGGTAACAGAATAAGAACATGTCTACATGTATATAAATTTCTCCAGTTTTTGTGTATTTGTAAAGGAGTCTATTCCTAGGCCTACCTTTTCTATATTTATGCCAGCATTGACACTTGAGATCTACTCATGATCAAGGGAAAAAGCAGAAAACAAAGATTATAAAAAATAAAACCTTCATGGAAATGGGGTTAATTTATAGGAAAAGGAATTTAATTTAGACGTGATGACAAACTTACTGGCTATCCAAGAGGATTATGGAGGAAGATTCTTATCTCTCGGGGTTTGCTTATGAACAGGACGGCCTCAAGGCAGTGGGCAAGTGTCCTGCCCTGGTTTCTTGGGAATGTAGTTGATAACTTACAAAACACCCACACAAACACTAGAAGGTTTTTGCTTTTTTTTCCCTACAGCTAACATCCTGACTTGCTAAAGGTCCACTAGAAAACACACTCTTTCTACTTTGTCGCACTTGCATGCTAAATCCATCCAATTCAAGTTTCTGGATAGTACTTTTAACAATATCCATTTCCCAGTCCAGATGTGGTGACTCCTGAATATAATCTCAACACCTTTAGAGGCTGGGGTGAGAAGATGGCTTGAGCCCAGAAGTTCAAGACCAGCTTGGGCAACATAGACCAGCTTGGGCAATGTACAGTGACCTTGTCTCTACAAAAAATAAATAAATTAGCTAGGCAAGGTGGTACATGCCTGTAAGGCCAGCTACTCAGCAGGCTGAGGTGAGAGGATCACCTGAGCCCAGGAGGTCGAGGCTGCAGTGAGACATAATCACACCACTGCACTGCAGCCTCGGCAACAGAGCCAGACTCTGTCTTAAAAAAAAAAACAAAAACCGCCGAGCACGGTGGCTCACGCCTGTAATCCCAACATTTTGGGAGGCTAAGGCAGGTGGATCACTGGAGGTCAGGAGTTTGAGACCAGCCTGGCCAACATGGTGAAACCCTGTCTCTACTAGAAATACAAAAAAATTAACTGGGTGTGGTGGCAGGTGCCTGTAATCCCAGCTACTTGGGAGGCTGAGGCAAGAGAATCGTTTGAACCTGGGAGGCGGAGGTTGCAGTGAGCCAAGATCGCACCATTGTCCTCCAGTCTGGGTGACAAGAGTGAAACTCTGTCTCAAAAACAAAAACAAAAATTATCACTTTCTAAATAACTGTGCTGAAAAAGAAATAAGCAGGGTTATTTTTGATCAAAGATTTGATGTTTTGCATGATCCTGAAATATCACTGGAACAAGACAAAGCACCACGAATCTTGTCTACAGTGGAAAGAGCGGCCTCTGCGCACCATAACATTTCAGGTCCTTTTAGAGAACAGGGTCTCAGAGAAGAAAAACACCAACAGTGTTCTCCTGCCATGAAAGACTCTGGGACATTTCCAATTTACATTTTGTAAATATGGCTATTTATACACATTGTATAACTCTGCTATGTTAACTTTCCAAGATATTTCTATGCCCTATTAATTCACCTCCAGTTTAAATTCCTTAGAGTATAACAAAAAGACCCTACATCCAAGGGAGGGAAAATAATGACAGTCTTGACATGTCTTTATAATATAGATTACCTTAAACAAGTGAGATGATATAAAGCAAATGTTACATGAATTTATTTAATACAACAATACATTTAATTAGTAAAGCAATATAAAATTGAAGAACTTTATGTACTTATAAACCTTCTATGTTTATGTAATTCCTCATACATTCTCCAATCCTCCATCTTAAAATAATCAAGAAGAAAAGGCAACAAATTGTGTCTTTTTTATGCCCTGCAGCTCTAGAAAACCTAGCAAAATATGGCAAAACAACGTGTTCTTTAAAGGAAAACATTTGTATACTGCTCGCATTAAGAGAACTGCAATGTAGGTCAGTGTTAAGTGTCTGAAATTGTACCTCTGCTTGGCTCAGGCTCTTGTGGTGTGGTGTGTGCTACTACAGCTGAGCGGGTGCTCAAGTAAGGTCTGGGGATCAGTTAGCAAAGTAAGGCAGTTTACATCTCATGTAATGAAACCATTTCTGGAAAAGGATTTTTCTTATATGCCAGTGGAGACTGGCTCCATAAAGAGGATCAAAACACAAGCTACATTAAAAAAAAAAAAAAACAAAAAACCTACTTATTGTAGATTTCTGTTGCTGGTTTTATTACAATATGTATTTTACAGATTTAGGTAATAGCCCTGATTTTTCAAATCGACCTCTGTTTAGACACGTTTCACTTTGGGCTGTTTCTTGTCTGCAAAATTACAGTCATTTGCACGTTATTACAGTGAGTAGGAGACAGATTGTATTTAGCATTGGGTGGGGGAAGGGTTATTATGGGAAGTGATCTGCTAAGGTCAGCACATAATTTCAGCCTAAAGAAAATTGCTTCTGAATGGCTGGTCTGTTAGCCAGCCAAGGAATAGTTACTGGGAGAGACTGACTGCGAAATACTTCTACTTAATCTGCATTATAGAGTTATTCTCATTTCCAGAAAGATGGCCTGTAGATACAATGTTTGTACAACTAAATTTAAAAACTTGTAGGTGAAATGTTGTCACTGCTCTGTTTGAATTCAAAACAACTACAACAAAATGCAATACTACCAAGCACAAGAAGAGAAAGAGGCAGCAGGATACAGCCATTACGTTCTACTCCATCTTTCTCTTTTGCCTCCATTTCTCTGCCTCCTTGTCATTTTTTAAATCCCTATGCCTTAATGACAGCAGATTTTCACATATGTGTAAAAATTTGTGAGAGCAATACCAAACACATTGACAAATGTATCTCCAGCTTTCACACATATATGACTGCAGGAAAAAAAAATGCCTAAATTAGCTTCTTTTTGGAGAGTGGCAGAATTCCCTCAACTGTGGTAGTATTAAATATACTTTTGATGCTAGAATGTAACGTTTTTTTTCACATTTTATAAAATTATATTCTATTTGTGCACATTTTCTAAAGGTGACAAAAGAATAAAGCAGTGATACTTATCAGAAACAATAACCCCTGCCTAATTTTGTGATTTATATCCGACCCTTATCCATCACCTAGGAAGTCTTAACATATTTGGTTAGATGAAATCAGGAGACAAAAGTTTATTTTAAACAAGATTAAAAGAGTGCCATTACACTCGGCTCCTTTGGCTGTTGAATATCACTTTTGTTGAACAACTGTGCCTCTTTTGTTTTCAAAACAAGCTTTCCTAAAGAATGAATCACTACAATCATTTGGAGAATATGCAATAAACAACAGAAAGCCAGAAAGTTGTTTCGCTATTTTCTCAGCAGAGCCTTTCCTTCCCTTCCTCACAGCTCAGCGGAGCCTCCAGTCCACCAGCCAATCATCATTATGGAAATGCAGTTCTCAGCTCCCTGATTGGCTGACTTCTGGTCCAGGATGTTTAAGGTTTCTACAGCTCAACACATGCATTGCATGCCAGAGTGCTCTGTGAACCTTTTTCTTCTACAAATATTTTAATCACCTTTTATTTTCCTTTCTTTTATTTTCTCTCCTTCTGTCTTCTGTTTTAAGATTCTTAAAAATAATTTAAGGAGGAAGCACCTTGTATTTTATTTCAAACACCTTTAAAGTGTAATGATCTGTTAAGAATAGAGTTGAATATACGAGAACATGTTTTCTAACCGTATTTTAATGTTTTCTGTTTGGGTTTTAATAGTGTGTCTTTGGATTTTAGAGAAGTCTCATGAAAGTTAAATGAACAAACATACGCTTTAATTTTTATAATTCTAAACATTATTTCTCCCAAAAAGAATTTTCTTGAGATTTTAAAAATTCAAAACATTAAATGAAAAAACCTTTAATATTACAAATTAATCTTTCAGGCAAAAGAGACAATGTATTTTCTCGTAATTAAAACATTGCATTTAATTTACACTTTTAAAAGATGTTTTAAAAGTTAAAACTCTGTGCCTGGCTAGGTGGCTTACACCTGTAATCCCAGCACCTTGGGAAGCCAAGGCAGCAGATCCCTTGGGGTCAGGAGTTCTAGACCAGTCTGGCCAACACGGTCAAACCCCGTCTCTACTAAAGATACAAAATTTAGCCAGGCTATTGTGGCGGGCACCTTTAATCTGTAATCTCAGCTACTCAGGAGACTGAGGCAGGAGAATCACTTGAACCTGAGAGACAGAGGTTACAGTGAGCCGAGAGCATGCCACTCCACTCCAGTCTGAACAACAGAGCAAGACTCTGTCTCAAAAAAAAAAAAAAAAAAGAAGAAGAAGTTAACACTCTTACAGTGTCTTAACAATGCAATGCATAACTTTTTTTTTTTTTTAATGTATAGACAGGGTTTCACCATGTTGGTCAGGCTGGTCTTGAACCCCTGACCTCAGGCGATCCGCCTGCCTTGGCCTCCAAAGTGCTTAGATTACAGGCATGAGCCACCATGCCCGGCCAACGATTCACAACTCTTGCAAGCTTCTTGCTGTTGTGGGATATTTTTTGTTTTTTGTTTTGTTTTGTATTTTTGGAGACAGGGTCTCACTCTGACAGGATGGATTGCAGTGGCATGATCACAGCTCACTGCAGCCTCAACCTCCTGGGCTCAAGCAGTCCTCCTACCTCAGCCTCCTGAGTAGCTGGGATCACAGGCATACACCACCACACCCAGCTAATTTCTTTATATTTGTAGAGAAGGGTGTCTTCCCTATGTTGCTCAGGCTGGTTTCAAACTCCTGGACTCAAGGGACCCTCTTGCCTCGGCCTCTCAAAATGCTGGGATTATAAGCATGAGTGAGTCACCACACCTAGCCTGAAATAGGTTTGTAATTCAAGTGAATAGCAGTAGGAAATATATGTGTGATTTACCATGTTCCAAAAACTCTTCTTAATTCTTTATATGTATTAATTTATTTAATCTTCACAGCAGGCAAGTGAGATAAGTAGTATTAGCATCAGAATGAGGAAACTGAGACACAGAAATGATGTAATTTGTCTAAATTTTCCAGCCGAATCTTGGCCCAGTCAAGATTTAATATAGGAAGCCTGTATGCTTAAACACTGCGCTAGGACTGTCATAAACAAAACTCCGACAGCAATGCCACTCTTTTTGTTGAGCACAGGAATGTTAACAGGTGACCGAGGACTTCTTTTCCTGAGAGAATATAGTTAACTGCCTTTCCTATCAAAAAAAAGCAATGTGGTAATTTTTTTCCAACATAGAACGACTCTATGCCAAACCAGAGATACGGCACATTTGATCAGATATAGGCAAATTATGTGAGAAATTGTATCACTTCTGGTCCTAAGGCTCAAGATATATATATATCTATAGATATATATGTATGTGCATATATATATGTGTGTATGTGTGTATATATGTCTATAGATATATATCTATATATAGATAGATATATAGATATAGATATATATCTATATATTTTTGAGACAGAGTTTCGCTATTACCCAGGATGGAGTGCAATGGCATGGTATCAGCTCACCGCAACCTTCGCCTCCTGGGTTCAAGCAATTTTCCTGCCTCAGCCTCCCGAGTAGCTGGGACTACAGGCGTGCACCACCATGCCCAGCTAATTTTTGTATTTTTAGTAGAGACGGGGTTTCACCATGTTGACCAGGGTGGTCTTGATCTCTTGACCCCGTGATCCACCCACCTTGGCCTCCCACAGTGCTGGGATTATAGCCGTGAGCCACCGTGCCCGGCCTTCCCATTTCAATTTTGTTAAATTTGTCTCTTATAGAACAAGACTGTAGAAGGAATCTCTCTAGATCTTTACACGTTGTTTTTCTGTCTTTCACAGTTGTCTAACTTACATCTGCCTTGATAGCCACTTTAAGTCAACTGCCTTTATCAGGTCTTCTCAGACTTTGTACTTTTCATAGAAAGCATCTCTTTTCTTTCATGGTTATATTTCACCAGTTTACATCATATTTAATTAAATCATGTAATTATAGTAACAAGTCCAATAGGCATAAGCAGGTTTGGGAACAAATACAACTCTAAACAGTTGGAAGAAATGCATGGGATATACTAGCGAGTGACCTTCTAACCTCTCTTATTCAGTATGTGTGGGCTCAGTCCTGGGTGAAACACGGGGATAGAATTGGTTAACTGGAGCTCAGCTATGGAGGCTTCTGAATCTGCGTTCTCCAAACTGTCTTCATTTTATGGAGAGGGCCCAGGGTGGTTTCAAGGCTTGCCCAAGGTCAGAAATAAATTTGTAGCCAAGCAGGGTATCCTGACTTTCAAGGCAGGGTTTTCTCAGGGCACCAGAGCAGGACTGATATCCTGGCCTTTTAATGTGCTTGTCTGACTACTGCTAAAGGTAAAAAATGCAGGTAAATTGAGTTTGATTTATTACCACAAAATATCTGTCTTGATGCTTACTTTACCCATAGTTTTTGTGTTACTAATTAACATGCATTTTTCTTCGAATTCTTCCTGATAATAAAACACTCTTTGTTATTATAGGGAGTTAATCAAGGCCAGAAGATTTCCCAGTTCTGTCTGTCAATGACCATACTTAGCTAAAAGAGAGGAAGCCTGAGTGGAAGAATTTTCCTATGCCTATAGTAGGGCTTGTCCTTCTTACCCCCTACACAGCCCTACACTGTTTGTGGCTATTTTTGTTCGTCTAAAGGCCATTTTTAAAGGGCACAGGCCTCTGAAACAAAACTACTTTTGGGTTTGCGTCACGGTGGTTAGGTTTATATTTATTTGATCACGTTGACAAACCATATTTGTTAACTTTCCTAATACCAATTTGGGAATATTTTTTTTTAATCACTTTCTTTCTTCTCTTCTCGCCAGTGCCTTCTTCCTTCCCCACCCACTTTCAGAAAGGATTTGATGTTGCCTAGGGTTAAAATAGATCCATAAAATCAAAACCATGAGGATCAATACGAAGGAAGGGGGAAAGATGTTATACTCGAATCCCTGAGGTAAGATGGCTCTGCTGTTACACTGAAAAGTGCATTTAGCTCTGAACTTCATGGTAGACAAAGTGAAACAAGAATTTGGGTTCATGTTATTTCTATTTGCTGAGGAGATCCATATCAGGTCGTCCATGGAGACATTGTTACCAGGCGGGCACTTTATTCTAAGCCAGTAATTTTCATGTAAGTGAAGCTAAATAATCATCTAGAATAGGGGATTCATGTATACATTAGAGTTTGATAAGCTCTGCTGGAGTCCATCTCCATTTTTTGTTGATAAGCCCAGGGAAGAGAAATAATTTGCTGGTTACCAGGCTTGTTGGTGATAACACAGGCTTAGAGCCAGTGTGCCCTGGTCCCAGGCTGGGCCTCGGAGCTCCGTTGTTTAGAAAGCACAGGTGAAGTGTGCTGCGGCACTGGAGCTGGGGTGCCCCGATACCTTACCTCGCTCCCTGGTACCAGCGACACAGACTGTGACGTGAGTCTTGGGATTTAGATTTAGTGAAATCAGAACAGGTGAAAGAGGAGTTCTTTCAAGAAGCTTCTCTTTTCACCACGAGGCTGGACCTCTGTATCAGGATGCTGTCAAATTGCCATGGAGGAGAAAACTAGAAGACGAGTGCATAGCAGGTGTCCTTTCTATGGCCCATTTTAAAATACTTTGTCAAAAATGCCCTTTGTTTAGTCAAAATTGTGGGCAGACTTATGTTACGTTTTTGTTGCAATGGGAGAACTTTGGGCAGGGGTCCTAAACTCAAGCTGTCTTCAGGAGGCAGGCACGGGCAGCTGTTTATTATTCAGGAGGCCAGACTTAAAACAACAAGGAGCAAGGTCTGTCGTGAACCAAAGGGCCCGTGTCCTGTCTTCCTGGAGTAACTGCTTCTCAGCTTCTGTTCATGTTTTAATCATGTGAAAATTGCAGTTATGTGGTTGACCAGATCTTCCAGTATTTTGAGAGGAGCTGGAAGTCTGCATTATTCAATTAAATCTCCTGATTTTAAATGTTGGTAACTCTTTTCTTCCACTTGTTCAAGGCAGAAACCTTGGAGTTGTCCCTGACTCCTATCTTCCTTTCAAAACCCACATCTAATTCATCAGGAATTCCTGTTGGCTCTACCCTCGAAATACAGTCAGAATCTGATCACTTCCTAAAGGATCTCTATTGCACTACTGTGGTCCAAACCACCACCGTCCCTCTCCAAGATGGTTGCCGTAGCCTCCTAACGGGTCTCACTGTTTCCATTCTTTCTCTCCTGCAGCCAGAAGTGTAAGTCAGAACACATTTCCCCTCTGCCCACAACCCTCCGAAGTCTCTCATCTTACTCAGCATGAAAGCCAAGTGCCCCCAGTAACCCATGAGACTCTCTGACCTCATCTCTGCAGCTGCAGTGGCTTCCTGTCTGTTCCTCGCATATACCAGCTCATTTCCCCCTCGTGACCTTTGCCCTTGCCGTTCCCTGTTTTTCCAGGTATCTCTATGGCCCATTCACCCCCTGCATCCCTTTGCTTAAATGTCATCTCAGTGAGACCTGCCTTGGACACACTATCTAAACTTACACATGTGAATGCACACATCCTTCCTCTCCCCTTCCCTGCTTTGTTTTTCTCCTTATCACATATTATGGTCCAGGATACTACATCAGTTTCTTCTTTATTACCTGTTTTCTGCACTAGAATGTAGATTCCACATAGATAGGGACTTTATATGATTTTGTGTATTTGTTCACTGCTGTTGACATCTGGAAATGAGCTTCACACATGGTAGGTGTTCAATAAATGTTTGATGAATGAATGAATCTTAAAAACACTTTTTTCAACTTTGGGCCAAATAAAACTCTTCAATAGGCCAAACCTAGACTACCCTTATTTTAGCCTAGAGTCAAAAAGAAGAGCGAGTGCTTTTGCAGTAGCTCCTTGTAGCTTGGGAACAGACTTTATGAATGCATCATGTTGCCTTCCCTGCTCAGGAAACCACAGATGAGTTCTTCCACTCCATTCCCACGTGCAGTACCCTCCTACTTCCATCCTGCCCAACTTCAATACACGCTTATTGTCTTGTGCCTCAACACTGTTTTGCTCAAGGCATTGCTGTTTAGAATATGGAAAATGTTGCGTGAATTATTTCAGCCTCCTAGGATACATTTGAACAAGTTGACTTGCTTTCTACAACACAGAGTTTAGAACTGGGCAAGCAGTAAGTGAGAGGAAGATTATTTCAGAGGGAAAAGCATGTATAAAGACGGGTGTAAAAATACCTCTGATGCTCAGGAAGAGAACAGGTGAAACTAGAGTGGAGAGCGAAGGGGAACGTGGTTACAAAAGATGGTGGAGAATGGGCGGGGCTACATCTTGCAGACCGTGGTAGAGAGTGTGGATGCTATTGTTATGTTCAATGGGAAGCTGTTACGGAGTTTCTACGTACTGAAATGAAGTACTGATTAAATTTTATTCTGACTATCCTGGGAATTTAGGAGACCAATAATAATCATGACAAAGCAAATGCAGCTAACATTTATTAAACACTCATGCCAGGCAGCATGCTAATTGCTTTATACAGATTATTTCAGTGACTTTTTACATCATTCTATTGAGTTAACTGATATCATTATCCCAGTTTTGCAGATGAGGAACTGAGACACACTGAAGCTAAGTAATTTGCCTGAAGTTACACAGCTAACCTAGTCATTTTTCAGCCTTTGCTCTTAGCAAAGTTTACTTATTTGACTCTTCTTGCAATCCTGGATTCAAGATGAGCATTTAGCAGGTTATTGCTGTATTCCGGGCAACAGCTGGTGGTTGCTTGGCCTTTCTGTTAAGGTGGTTTTTCTGTCGTTCCTTATAAGTTTAATACTCATTCTTACAGATGGAGTATGATTTAATTCATGTTGGAGAATAGGCCTTAGCAAAGATTGAGATAATATATTTTATTACTAATTATAAAATTTTTCATTGACTGTTTTTAAAAATACTGTGCATTTACCTGGTAGATACTTTAATAAATACTTCTAAATTATAAAATATAAGGCTGCAAGAGACAGTGATGGAATAGCATTTATTTCCATTGATAGAAGTATTTATGATATTTATCCAGTTAGAAAATAATCTCTAGTTCCTTGTCAATAATAATAGCACATTTGTAAGAGTCAGTTCTTATTTCTTTAAGAAGAGTTGACTCTGATAAGCTATCACAACTGTACTAGACTCCAAGCTCATTACTGTGAACTATTCAATGGTGATTTGTTTCAATACACCTTTTACTGAGGTATATAACACACACAAAGACACGAACACATACATATACATATACATATACATATACATATACATATACATATACATCCTGTTGATGTTTTACAAGCAAGTCAGTCTACTGTTAGCAGTTACTTGAGTGCCTAAACTCAATTCAATTATTTTTCTTTAAAATAAATGTTTGAGCCTGGTATGATGGAGCATGCCTGTTGTCCCAAGCTGCCCTGGGAGCTGAGGCAGGACGATTGCTTGAGCTCAGGGGTTCCAGGCCAGCCTGAGCAACATAGCAAGACCTTGTCTTTAAAAAAAAATAAGTAAATAAAAACTTTAAACATTTTTTGGACTTATCTGTCTAAAAGGAAATATTTTTTATTTTCACGTGTATAAATATTAAAATTAACTTTAAAATATATTGCAAAAATGAATTCACTTATTTGTACAAAGGAGTTTTGTTTTAGTCACATAACACTATTGATTTTGGTTATGATGATTATTCAATAAAGTCAAGTCCCCAGGCATAGTCTTCTTAATTGTATCCACTTCAGTTACATAAATAAAAAGCTAGTCATTTATTTTACTGTTGCATTTGCAACCTTTGCCAAGTTACTATCACATTAAATAGTGGTTTTGTTTCTAAAAATGTAGTCTATATATACTTAGAGCATACCAGTGTGCATTAATTGGAGTTAATGAAAGACATAGCTTTTCTTTGAGCTCAAGGTTTCTTCCAGCCTAAATAGTCTAATCGTTAAAATAAAAAAGCAAATACTGAGTAGTTTACTGACATTCCATAGAAGATAGAATAAGACCTGGTGTGTGAGAATAGTACAACATTTCTGATGGTTTCTATTTTAAAAGAAAAAACAACAACTTCAAAATTCTGCTAGACAAACTGCTACTAAGAGGGCTTTTGTGGCTTAGCCTGTCACTAGGCTATATAGTTACCAAAAGGGGAGATTCTGAGTCATGGTAACATTCCAGGAGATGTCAACAGTCAAAACAAAATCAAACTACATGTTATCTGGCAAGCTGAGATAAAGACCGAGGGATCTTGGAACATTTAGAGGCCTCCTAGGTGTGACATAAGTGAGAACTCTAAGAAGAAAAACTTCACAGCTGTTTGTAACTTTCTCACAACTGCTTCACATTTCTGTAGCATGGAATGGAAAGTATAGAAAGAGAGAAATTCAGAACTGGAAAATACCTTAGAACCTTGATTTACATACAGATAAGGAAACAGAGGCCCACAGAACATCAAACGCTTGCTTAGAGTCACACAACTAGAATTAATGATAGGACTGACATTGGAATTTGGAACTCCTATTTTCTAGTTTAATATATTATTTTCTCTACTCTTTTGGGGCATTTTGACTATATAGGCATTGGAGTTGTACCAAAATGAAAAGAGCTGGCTTGGGTGAGAAAGGGATGTCTGCCACCAGAAGTCAGTGATCAGACCAAAGCTAGACGGTGGTTCCCTGGCATGCATGTTGGTTTTCCATTAAGGAAACTTGGACTTACTGCCCTCTAAGAGCTTTTCCAACTCTAACTGTAATGAGTATTGATAATTTTCATCCTATTTGTAGTAGGGTAATGATTCGTCCTCCCTGCTTAAGACATTATTGCTCATTCTCATTCAGGCATGTCTCATCTAGTCTAGTCTTTTCTCAGAACCTGTTTTCCCATTGAGAGCACCTGTCGCGAAGTTGCTTAGTAATGCAGTGTGACTAAAAAGCATGCTAAGACGCCAAACTCCGTTCGCCATTTGGAATCATGAGTAATCATTGTCGCCACAACTAATTTAACCTTCTACATTAAACCAGTATCCAGTAACTGCTGCTTTTCCTCTACCTTGTAAATATAAATCAGCTATATAGTTAGCAAAAGGGAGATTGGTGCAGTGAAATCAATCAGCTTTCCCTCCCTGTGGCAAGGACATGGTATGATAAAAGCTTTGGTCAATTTATAACCTAATAAGATATAAATGGTTTTTAAAGTACACTGTGGTAAAATTTTCTTTACTGTGCAACCATATAGCTATTCTTGGCTTAGGAATGAAAATGCATAGATTTGCATTACAGTATAAAATCCATGAGATATGAAGTCTGATTACAAATATATTTACCACCTGATAATATCTGTGTGAATATAAATAAGCATCTCTGTTGCTCTCTTCCTAACGTAAAATGATCTTTGGGCTGGACGCAGTGGCTCACGCCTGTAATCCTAGCACTTTGGGAGGCCAAAGTGGGTGGATCACCTGAGGTCAGGAGTTCAAGACCAGCCTGGCCATCATGTTGAAAACCCATCTTTATTTTAAAAAAAAATGATCTTTGCCCATTCTGCCTTTACCCTTTGTCCAACTCTCAGATTCTGTTTTTTTCTGCTATTATTTAGAAGGTATTTTCCCAGATTTCAACATTTTTAGACTCTGTACTTAAATGCCATATTTTTAATAGGGAATTTCCAGAAAAGAAGTGATTCAGTCTCATATGCCTAAATACCTCATTCTCCACTGGAAAGCAGTGTGAGTATTAGTTATGTATTAGTTATGTGGTCACAATGGAGGCCTGTCTCCATAGGTTTAAAACAGTAGGTTTTAAACATTCATCTAGCAGTCCAATAGAAATGTTTCCAAAATTTCTGTTACCCTCGTTTCCACTGATACTTGATTGATTTGGTAAGTAGGGTGAGGAAGGAGATGGTGGTAGGGTTTCACGTTATTATCATGGTGATCTACTAAGTGAGTAAAGGATTCCTTTTTTCAAATATAGAGGAAATTGAGAGCCCAACAAGGAAGAAGCCATGTTACAGGGCTAGAAAAGTAATTGTCCAGACTCAGCACAAAAACCCAATACCCAAACATGACCTGAGATCCACGTCCCTTGGCTCCTCCTATGTTAGTTTTTTGTTTTTTGTTTTTAACTAGTCCATTCTCTCTCCTCAAGGAAAAGTCAAACTAAGCAAATTTTCCTTCCAAGGCTGAGGATCTAGGCCAAGAAGGCAAAGACTGGGAGAGGGGACATTGTATCTTACATGCATTTGCCTCACTTTCTCCCGAGGGAAACACCCCACTAGGGCAGCGTCAACACACTTTTCCTGTCAAAGTAAAAATAATAAATATTTAGGCCTTGCTGGCCATATGGTCTGTGTAGCAACTATTAAACTAGGGCAAAATCAGCCATAGACAATATGTAAATTAATGAGCATGGCTGTGTTCCAATAAAACAATATATTGTACAGTTAAATTTGAATTTTATGTATTTTTCATGCATCATGAAAAACTATTCTAATTTTTAATTTTTTCAGCCATTTAAACATGTAAAAATCATGCTTGCAGGTTATCCAAAAACAGGCTACAGACCAGATTTGGCCCATTAGCCATAGTTTGCTAACCCCTGCCCTTGGGGAATACATCATGAAATATGAGGAGGATTGTAGATGTTAAAACATGGAGAGACAAAATATGATACTTAAAGAACAATTATTTAAATGTGGTAGGGGAAGTTCTTGATACGTATGCCTCTTTCAGGGAGAGCAGATGGATGCCTTGGCCCTTAATTCTGTTTTAGGTAATTTTGATACTGAGTCAAATTCCAGATTGATTATTTTGATTTACTCTCTTAAGACTGATGAAAGGCAGGTTATTTTTTTTTTAATTTATTTTTTATTTTTTTGAGACAGAGTCTCACTCCGTCACCAGGCGCCAGGCTGGAGTGCAGTAGCGCGACCTCGGTGCACTGCAATCTCCACCTCCCGGGTTCAAGCAATTCTCCTGCCTCAGCCTCCCGAGTAGCTGGGACTGCAGATATATGCCACCGCGCCCAGCTAATTTTTCTGTATTTTTAGTAGAGACGAGGTTTCACCATGTTGGGCAGGATGGTCTCAATCTCTTGACCTCATCATCCGCCCGCCTCGGCCTCCCAGAGTGCTGGGATTACAGGCACGAGCCACCTCGTCCGACTGAAAGGCAGTTATAACTGGCTTTAAGAAGAAAAGCGGAAATAAGAAGAGGACATGTGACTTAGAGCTTGCCATAGGTATGCAAAGCCAACAGAACATTTTATTTAGAATGGCAGCTGGTGGTTTCTGTTATCTGTGAATCATTGTGAAGTCTGTCTGAGGCAGAGAGGAGGCAGCTAGCCGAATTCCCCTTTAGCAAAAACTGATTCATAACATTGTAAAGCTCACAGAAAATGTATTTTGTATCACAAGAACACATAAAAATCTCTATTTTGTTGACATAAAGGTTATATTCATAAACTTTAAAATAAAAAAAACCTGTAAATGCAAAACCATAAAGAAACATTTTTTTAGTAGTATGAATCATTTATGGGCAGTTGAATACAGCTTTTGCTGCTTTGTAGGTAACTCACTTATAACAGTTGCATAAATGGTAACGCAGTTGTCTGTAACAAAGGAGTGTTAATTATGACACTGATGACAACCATGACATAATTAACTATTTTTTGAGCTGCTACTATTTGCTGCCACCTAACATACATTATTACATTTATTCCCTGCAACAAGCTTGCAAGGTAGGTATTATTCTCCTGTTGAAAATGATGCTGAAGTTGTCACACAAACACAAATTACCACGGCCAAAATCCAATCCATGTCCCCCTGACGTGAAAGTTAGTGTGGTTTCCACTGTACTATTACCACTGATGAGAAATGGTGACCAAAAAAAAAAGAATTTAGGAAAACTATCTTCAATTATATTGCTGGATAGCATTACTTTATAAATATTAATTTTATTCTGTGGTTACTATATGGTAATGGAATGATTTGACCCCTTAAAACCTTGAAAAAAATCAAACAAATTGTGTCTTGTAACATTTGTGGTTTGTGTGTCCATTCACTGCTTGCAATTTCCAGGCAGGCTGTATCCTTGAACTATTCACTGTCTGAACTTGCCCTCAAAGAATTCTTCCTCCTGCCTCACCTCTATCAAGTGGTAGCCAATGAAAAACCCACAGGCTTGGCAGCTGCAGCTCTGGAAGCTTTCCATCAAAACCCTCATTCCCAAATCCCCTTTGAAAATCACAGTTCCTAGAGCTTTCCATTATCTTCTTGAAGGTCTTGACTAATGTTTGTAACATTGTAAAACTTCCACAGCAAACACTGACTTCAAGACCAGGATTCCTAAACTTTGACTCTGTGTTAACTGGCCTGCACCAAATCATTTACTGCACCTCAACTGCGCTATCTTAAATTCTCACCCTCGAAAGCAGCCTGAAAAGCAGATACTAGGATGGGAGCTTTTTAAATGTCAGTAGGAATTTAGAAAGCTTCATGAGTTTCAGAAAGTGCCTCTTTGACAATTCAGAATTGAATTAAAAAAAAAAAAACCCTGATAAATTGAGAATATGTAGTAACTCAGCCCTGTTCTTGTTCCTCCAAATTTTATTCTTTCTATGAATTGTTTTTAGGATTTAGAGGTCAAGTAGCCAGCATACCTGTCTCAGAGGAAACAATATTATTTTCCCTAAGTAAAAATCTAGTACACAAGTGGCTGTTTTATGTATAACTGAGCAGTACCAAAATCCAGTTTTTAGCCAGCCTTTTTATATATGAATCATATTATTTAATCCAGATTTCTTTGAAACCACAACCAGACACACAGTATGATTATTTGATTGAAGAAACATGGTTGCTATTATTCACCCCGCCATGTGTTATTTTGCTTACATTAGTGACCCATTCATACACTTAAGAAAAAAAGTAAATCTGTATCATCATCCATTAAAATTGACAAAAGTGGATGCTGTTGATTACGGACACTAAATTCCATTGGGAAGAAAGTTCCTGATCTCTGTGTAGCACGAGATTGGTTTTTCTAGACTGTCTCAAAAGTATATCCAGGAACTCAGAAGGGAGGGAAAGCTGCAGCCAGCAGACAAATATATGCTAATGTACCACTTGTTGTCTGAGGAAAATGTACGCTCATGGCAGCAGTAACAAGTTATTTGGTCTGTATTTATTTACAATGTGCAAACTGCAGAATGTTAGCATTCTGATTATGGCCAGATGTAATGGAAGCAATTCACTAGCATTTTCACACTGGCTTTAGTAAGGAATGCATTTTTTGAATCAACATTGGTTAAAAGGTAGCCATTTGGTTCCTGGAATCCAAAAGGTTCTTTGTGCTGCCTACATAATAGAGGAAATTATTTGGGGGCTCAAATACCATCTGAATTGACTGCTTTTGGTCACTTAAACATGCTTCTTTATCAGTAAAACTGAGCAAACACATTTTTTTTTAATTTGATACAAAATGTCTGGTATTTAGGTAAGTCACTGAGTTTAGATTTATGGTTGGGAACCCTCATAGTTCAAAATACACTTTCTTGAAATAATGTTGATAAAGAATATTAGTGTCAGTTTTCCTAATGGGAAGGAGGGGCATGCTTTAAGCCCAGACTTTCTGTGAAATATGTAGCCTCAAGAGAATATCCACTCTGATCAGTAAACAGTATATGCCTATGAATGTATTTGTTTGTGGTGTTTTCTCTCAGTAGAATATCTCAATCACTGCAACATTCTACTTTCCTATTTTAATATTTTAACCGTCAGTTGTTTAAGTATCAAAGAACAAGTTGGGATGTCAAGAAAAAGCCATTTTGTTATCTCCATGTAGTCAGCAAAATGCAATGGGGTTTTCTCCAGATATCTTGAAGACCTGTTTATCTTATGTTATTTTTTAGGGGCTGATGTAATATCATAAATGTATATTCAAAATTATTGTACAAATTATATGTGTTTCAAGTTTCTGCTTTCCAGGATGATTAGACTAGCAATTTGATGATGAAAGCTGTGTACATTTTCAAGTTCCTTAAGCCAAATGTATTTTTAAAAATTAAATTCACAAATGAATGACCATGCTGTGAGCATTTTCCTCCTTTAATAATACTAATAATTATTATTTATTATTTTATATTTATATTATTATTTCATATTTATTATGTTAATAATTATTATTAATATTATTATTATTTTAAACAGAGTCTTACTCTGTTGCCCAGGCTGGAGTGCAGTGGTGCAGTCTCAGCTCGCTGCAACCTTTGCCTCCCAGGTTCAAGCAATTTTCCTGCCTCAGCCTCCAGAGTAGCTGGGACTACAGGCGCATACCATCATGCGCAGTTAATTTTGTATTTTTAGTAGAGACAGGGTTTCACCATGTAGGCTGGGGTGTTTCTGGAACACCTGACCTCAGGTGATCCACCCACCTTGGCCTCCCAAACTGTTGGGATTACAGATGTGAGCCACTGCACACAGCCAAATTATTTTTTAAAAGAGGCATTTACTTGGATATTATAATGCCCTCTGGTTCCTGGTAATCAAATGCCTTGACCTTTTTCACCCCACCAAACTAATAAATTGAACCGGCCGGGTGCAGTGGCTCACGCCTGTAATCCCAGCACTTTGGGAGGCCGAGGTGGGCAGATCACGAGGTCGGGAGATCGAAGCCAAATGGCGAAACCCCATTCCTACTAAAATACAAAAATTAGCTGTGTGTGGTGGTGTGTGCCTGTAATCCCAGCTACTCGGGAGGCCGCGGGAGTAGAATCGGTTGAACCCGGAAGGCGGAGATTGCAGTGAACTGAAATAGCACCACTGCACTCCAGCCTAGCAACAAACAGAGCAAGACTCCGTCCCAAAAAAAAAAAAAAAAAAAAGTGAACCATAGAAGAGGCAGAAACTTTTGTCATTCTAATGTAGGGGTATTTCTTGATTATCTTTCAATTTATTTCATCCTAATAGAATATTTCAAATGTGGAGGAAAGTGGAAAAGAAAGAACCCCCATATGCTCAGCAAGAGCTACAGCAGTCATCAACTCATGGCCAACTTTGTTAGATCTTTATTCCTTCCCCCTACATTGGATTATCTGGAAGCAAATCACATACATATAATTTCTATGGATTGGCCATTATGTGATTTGAACTTTCTTGGGCTCTACAGATAAAAAGATGAAGGAGACATAGTCCTTGTTCTCAGGGATCTCATCAGAGTTATCTGAGATAATAATGTTTAGTAGTCAATGTAATTAGAAGTCCATTGTACATAGAACCAAAAACTAAAAACCCTTATACCATCTCTGCACGTTGCATACACTTAATATAAAAGGAAGTATGGTATAGTATGAGTTCCTAAATCCAATTTTATGAAGGCCTTTTAAGGCTTGAAAAATTTCCTAGCTCTGTCAACTAAAAGGGCCTAGAAGCAGTGACACCCTGTAGCAGTGAACACATGCAACACATAAATCTTGGCTTCTACATCTCATTTCCTGCTACGGGGAACAAAGGTTTCTTGGAGAAGCAGCTGACTGCAGGGCTGTTGGAGGAAAAACAAGACAAGTCTGGGACATCTTTTCATGCTGGGATGTTAGGAAGTTTCAAAAATAACGAGGACATGTCAAAAGGACACCAGAGTTACCTTGGAAGGACTCCCACTGGTCTAGTCTAAAACAACCTGAATGCAAAAGAATTATAAAATGGAGGGTGACCCATTGAATAAAATAAGAATTCATGAGTTCATTCATGGTGATAATAGTTAGACACTACATGTGTAAGAAAGAAAAGTTATTCTTTACAGTAGAATGCCTACTAATAAATATAGAAGAAATGATAGATTAGAAAACCACCATTTTGCAACCATCATAGTTATCTTAAGTATCAGTGGCTGCTGAAGCAATTTTCAAAAAGTTCAGTGAGGAACAGGATATTTACATATCTCAAAGAAAGAATCTTTCCACAAATTACTTATTAATAATCATGGGAAATAATAGTTTTGGAGTAGAGAAACCTGGTAGTGACACTTTAATCAAGTGATCAAAATTACCGTCATTAATAGTAGAACAAATTGACATCTTGTGCTTCTTGATGTTATGCAGTGAGAAAGAGACATTACTATGGTATTTCTGCCCCAAATATGTATAATTAATTTAATATTAAGGAAATATCAGACAAACCTAAACTGAAAAATACTCTTCAAAAATTTTAGTATCTTGAAACACATAGATAAAGCCAAGAAGCCATTTCAGGTTAAAAGAAATCAAAGAGACCTAAAAACTAAACGTGTGGGTTCTTCTGGATGGATCCTGGACCAGGGGGAGGAAATGCAAACAGAGCAGTATTGGGACAGTTGGTAAGATTTGCATAAAATGTGTGGATGAAACATAATATTGTGTTTATATATGTTTCCTGATTTCGATAATTGTATTGTCACTAGGTCAGTGAATGTCTTTATTCTTAGGAAAATACATTGTAATATTTAGAGGCAAAGGGACATGATGTCTGCAACTTATTAATTTAGAAAAACAAGTAATGTATATGTAGAAAGAGAATAAAGTGCAAAAGTGGTAAAAATTTTAACAACTGGTGAATATGGGTGAAGGGTAAAAGATTTTTTGTAGTTTTCTTGCAACTTTTCTCTTGAGTTTGAAGTTATTTAAAAATTAAAGAAATTGAAACAAAGCAAACACACACACATACACACACACAGTTATTTTCACTTTAAATAAGCCAACACAACATAAAGAAATCTGAAAATCATACCCTCAGATAAACTGAGGACTACAAAATTTTTGTCACCCAACAAAGTTGCTACAGAAATCCTTTTGGCAATCTTTATATTCAAATCAAAAAATTTATAAATAATGTAGGAATAGTGTCCCAAATCCCCTTCTGTAAGTTGAGGCACACCTGAATTTGTTTTAGCTCTGTCCTGATAAGTTTCTCCATCCATCTTGCTTGCTTTGGGAAGCTCATTGCATAAAGCTGTGTATGAGTGCATGTTTAAATGTTTTTGAAGAAAATGAATGTGATAACTTAGCCCCCAATACAGATTAAGACCTTTAAAAAAACTAAAACTCTACTAATTTCTTCTTCACAATTACCTGAGTAGTTTTACAGCCACATGAAGCCAGGTTTTACACTAACTGGCTCTGAATCTCTTAGGTTTTCCTTTTTAATAGCATTTTTTTTTTAAGACAGAGTCTTGCTTTGTCACCCAGACTGGAGTGCAGTGGCACAATCTCACCTCCCTATATCCTCCACCTCCCGGGTTCAAGCAGTTCTCCCTGCCTCAGCCTCCTGGGTAGCTGAGATTACAGATATCCGCCACCATGCATAGCTAATTTTTGTATTTTTAGTCGAAACAGGGTTTCAACATGTTGGCCAGACTGGTCTTGAACTTCTGACTTCAGGTGATCTACCTCAGCCTCCCAAACTGCTATGAATATAGGCATGAGCCACCACACCCAGCCTCTATTTTCTTCTCATTAGAATATAACTCTTACAGATATAATAAGAAAGGTAATGAAATAATGAGTCTATTATTTTGAGCATATCCAAAAATATATTGCTTAACTGACAGCAGATACAAGAATATGATATTGGATTATCAAAAAGCTGATTAGCCAGATTCTTTTTTTTTTTTTTTTTTAAGATTTTTTTGCTTATAGAGAACTCGAGTACAGAGCAGAAACAAGCAATACTCATTAGACAGTTGTAGTTTCTTATTGACTGTTTGGTTTAATTTCAAAATTAACAAACATTGTTTGTAATTGCAAAAGATTGGAAATAAATGTACTTTTGTAGGCACTGGAAGTAAATAGGATCATCCGTTTATCCAACACTGTGCTTCCATAACAAAAACTGGGAAAGTATTTATGGGTTTTGTTTGTTTGTTTCTTTTTAAAGGACACAATCTCAGTCCATCTCCTACGTAGTAGCCTTGAATTCCTGAGCTCAAGCGATCCTCCCACTCAGGCTCCCAAGTAGCTGGGATTACAGGTGCCAAGCCATGGTACCCAGCTGTTCCTTATGTACTGATATAGAAAGATCTCCCAGGTATATTGTTAAGTCCAAAAAGCACAGTACAGAACATATTGCCTATATTGTATGCTACCATTTGCATGTAAAAAAAAGAGGAAAGAATAAATACACGTTTGCCTGCATATGTATAAAATATCTTTGAAAAATGCACACACAATATTGCTTGCCTAAGGAAATAAGAATTTTGTGTTGGGAGACAATAATTGTGTGTTAATTCAGTAATAATAGATGTTTGAAAAACTTCTAAATTTAATGCTTATAAAAAGAATAAGAAATTACGCTTTTCACCAATGTTATATTGCGATTGAAATTACTGTCATATAATAATAGTTCATCAAACATAGAGACAGTCCCAGGTCTTTCACTGTAGTGGTGAAAACCATTATGCATTTTATCTAATTCAGTCTGGTTTACTTATTAACGACCTCAAAAATCTGAGCAACCTTTTTTAAGTGTTCTTGGTCACAGGCATACAGCCTTTGAAGTACATAAGAACTACAGCCGAGACTCACCTGCTACAGGAATATCAAAGAGCAGATGAAATATAATCCACAATTATATTTCACCATATATAGTATAAAGATTTCACAGTATAAAGATTTCAGTGGAGTTCTACCAAATGCCAGCTTGGTTTAATACCTAATGGAAGTAAAGATAGTGTAAGATTCAGTCTTATAATACGTGGAATACCAGGAGTACACTGGAAGAGCCAGAAACCAAATAACATCTAGGAAATTTTTAGGAATCCAAGAGAATCTAGAAGAGCATCGTCTCTGGAGTTGATATTTTAATATATAACCAAATCATTTTTCATCTAAGATCTCAGTGCTTCCCTTATATTGGATATTAAATGGCATGTGGTAATTTCCCCTCAAAGGTTTTCTTCATAGTTAACAACTTTCTTGATCAATCTACCTGCATTTTATAATTGGACCCATGAATCAATCCAAGCTGTCTGAAAATTTCTTTTTCTTCCTGCACCTGCCAAAGTCAGTCAGAAGCAGGAACCTAAGACAATCTCTACAACAGGTAACCAACCATGTCTTATCACTTATAAGATTAAACAAACAGTTCTCTCTTGTGGCTTATATACATATTTCATTTGCATAATTCTCATTTAACTCCCTTTTTTTTTAAAAAAAAAGTATTAATTATTCCAATAAATACTATTTTTCCAGGCCATAAATGGTATATTAAAGGTCTCTCCCTGAGAATCATTTGTATAGGTCCAGATAATAGCTTTCCATTTTAATATGGATGAATACACAGATGTGACAGTGGTTTTAGAAACAGTTTAGGTAGCATCAAGAAACATCTGCACATTTTCCCAGAAGCCTGAGTAGCAGTGATTTGTACAGACTTCTCTGCATCCGCTCTTTCCCCCCTTCCTTTTTTCAGCACATCTGGATGATTAATGGACTGAACAGTCCTTTATATATGCCTTCTGACAGCCATTAGGGCAGTCTCGGCTGACAATACACTCATAAGCCAATGTTGTTATCATGAAACACTTCATTTGAATGAGTATTACAGGCTGAACAGGATGTCCAATGCCAGGGGGCTGTGACATTTTGAGAGGGCAGTGCTGGGAGCCATGTGGGACTCTTTTCCCATCACGGCCAAGTTAATGTTTTCTTAGGTAGTAGGACCTTCAGGGCTGCAGAGGGAGAAACTTTGAGTCAGTGGCTGAGTAGATGTCCCTTGAGTCTAGATTATACATTTGAAAAAATTATTACTTTGCCTTAGGGAAGAGAGATAGTCTCATTTTAAAAAGAAAAAATTCTTATAATGAGTTCATTTATTCTACTATGAATTTTGCTGAAAAATCTGTCCTGAAGTATGTCTTCGCTGCCAAATCCCACGCTTTACAGTTAACCAAAGTTGACTCTGTATGACCTGTTACATTTTCCTTAGACGGTTGGATGTGATCACAGAAGCGTGATTGCCAAAGTTTTATTTCAGCTCAGATGTAGCTAAATGCAAGAAAACACTTCCTGACACCTTTCTTCTGCCTGCCCCACCCTAAATCACCATTTTCCAAACAAGCTGTGGGATCTACGAAATGGTCTACCTATGTTCCAGGTTAATTTTGAGAATGGCTTTTTATGACTGGTTTACAATCTCTTTAGAAAAGCAAAATTATGATGAAAACGCTATGACATCCTAAGCTGTAAGGGCTTGAAGATAAATGTAACTTCAAGTCTGTGAAGCTAAATATTTACCTTCCACATGATTTACTGCATCTTTGTTCCTTTCCACACTGAGCTTTTTCTTTATGTGCATCCCTTCATCTCCAAGCTCCTTTTTAGTAGCCCTGTTATATCAGTGTTTTGTGATGTTACAAAAAAGCAAAGAATGTGAGGTCAAATTTTCCATTACATACTTCAACAGGAATGCCAGGGAACTTAGCCAAACTACGGCTACAAAAAAAATAAATAAAAATTACAGGAAAGATGATTCATTAATCAACAATTGCCTTACCAAGAAAGTAGAATTACTTGTATGTATTTGGTTTGGGGAAGGGGGATGAATGCAGACAGCCAGGCTGTGGGTGAAATGAGGGTCTTTTATGTCTACATAGCACGGTTTCAGACCTGCCAGACATCTTTTAAACTGTGAAGTTCGGGAGAAAGAATAACTCACTTTGTGCCTTGATTTATCTCACCTTTTTCTTCTTTCAACGTGAAAGTGTATCATGCGTTGATCTCAACTACAATTTGATTTAAAAAAATAATGACAGCTGAAAACTAGGATAGAAAGGCGCAGGCTGCACCTCAGGAACAGTGAGGACAGGGACCACTGCCACTCCTTCCTCTGTCCTCAGCTATATGATCCAAGTCCCTTTTTTATTTCAGGTAGGTCCCCTTCTGCTCCCCTTTCTCTTTATTTTACCGTAAGCTCTGGATCATGGTCCCTAAAATATTGTCATATTAATAGAAATGCTGGTATTTGGCCTTTAAATATAGTCATTGTTACATATTAAAGGATCTGCAACGGGCACAAATTGTGGCATAGATGAAAACAATAGCCACTGAATTTTTTTAAAGCCCTCAAGTTCCTAAGATTCCTCTTAAATAAACAGAATGATCCAGTCACAGAGCTTAGTGCTGTGTCAAACGCAATATAAAGCTTGATTTTTTTTTTTGTATTCTAATAAGAAGACCATCCAGTAACAAAAAACGTTGACTCTGTGACCAGCCAATACCAGATACAGTGAAATCTGTTCTCTGATGGTTCGTCAGCTAGCCTGTGAGCACCACCATGTAATAAAATGCTCTCAACTGTGATTGACGTTGCTATAAGATCTTTGTGCATCTTTTGACTAATCAAAGACAAATCATATCAGGCTCAGGTATCATTTTATGATTAACTGTATTTTATTTTAGTTCTTTGGAAATTGGTAATCCATGTATGGTTCAGACACTGTTAACTAGAGTCCGTAATTAATCACAACAATTCCAGCCATGCTGGATGATACTATATTTACTGAAGAATTTTATTGCCTTTTATGGAGAACATGAGGGAGGAATAGAGAGCAGGTTTTGTTTGTTTTTTTTTTTCTTTTGCCACATAGCTGGTAACCAAGTTGCTATAACCACTTCTTCCACACAAAGGGACAACAACATGAGAAATAAACGTTTTAAAGTTCCTAACAATTGAATACTTTTTATGGGAATCTGGGGCAGTTCAAGAAAAGAAATGGATTGAAGGAGAGGAATAGAGCCGAAGTTCCCAGACCTTGACAATTAGGGCGAATGTAACAACTCCACTTCATCATGGAAAAATGTGGATTCCTGCATCACTGTGAAAGAAAATGACTGCATTCTCAGAACAAGACTGATAAGGGGCTAACATAACCCGTGCTGGTCAGAGCCTTCTTTGCTCATCTCTCTTTACCTCGATGTGAAGGTCGGTGACAGATCCCCCCCCAGCAGAGAATGTTTTTTGTATTATAATAATGGAGACAAGTATCCTGCGTCTCAAATTGACAAGAATTACTCCCCAATCCTCAGAGCTCAGAGAGGCTTTCTTCGGGCATATCCAGTATTTCATTTTTTACTGTGTTGTGCCTTATCTGATCTCTGTACATGCAAGTAAGGAAAAGATAAACTATATGCAGAAAATCACGTCCAGTAAGTTTTATTCCCCCTTTGTCATTCCAAAGTCTCTCTGCCTCTGTTCGTTTCAGCTATATTAAATATTTGTTTCCTTGGTTCTTGAATCACATTTTCTTGAGGCTTATAGCAGCTCAGCAGTCTCTACGGTCTCCTTTCCCTCATCCATCCCCTCACTTCTCTATTTTAACTACTTTTTCAGGCCAGTAGGTATTTATTACGTCTCACTTGCTGTGGGAGACAGGCTCCACCCCATCCTACTATACTTCCAGACTTTATTCCTTTTAACCTTCTAACTAACCATCCATTTGAGTCAGTAAGGACTTTGAGACTTGAGAAATTTATATCCCCGGAAGGTGATTTTGCTATGTTGAATTTATTTTTTTAAACTTTTTTTTTTAATGACAAAAAAGTTGTGTATATTTAGGGGGTACAATGTGATGCTTTAATCTCTGTATACAATATAGAAAGAGTCAATCAAGCTAATTAGCATATCTGTCACCTCACCAATTTATGTTATTGTGATAAGAACATTAAAAATTTATTCTTTTAGCAATTTTGAAATATGCAGTGTATTAATTTGAATAACTGTGGTCACCGTGCAGTGCAATAGAGATCAACTTTTTTAGATTCCACATGTAAATGAGATCATGCGTACTTGTCTTTCTGTGCCTAGCTTATTTCACTTAGCATGATGTCTCCAGTTCCACCCATGTTGTTGGAAGGACAGAATTTCCTTCTGTCTGAAGGCTAGCTGGTAGTTCATTGTGTATATATACCGTATTTCTATGAAGAACTCTGTCCTGCTTTGCAAGATTTTTTAAGGGAACGTGCTTTAGAACAAGACTCATTGAGGTTTGGGTTCAAATCCCATGACCTTGCGCCAGTTACTTGCCTCATTTATTCATTTAACAAATTTTGACTGAGTATCCTCTATGTGGCAGGCATTGTGATGAGCACAAGGGATGCAGCTGTTTACAAGACTGACATAGTCTTTGCCCTCATCAAGTTTATATTCTAGTTAGGGAAACCAATGAAAAATGAATATTTAAATAAGTAGTTACATCATTGTAAGTATAAAGAAGAAGTAACACGGGAGAATCTGAGTCAAGGGGGACAGTGAAAACTATTTTTGAAACAGTAGTAAAGCTGAAGCTCAAAGCATGAGTAGGAGTTAGCCAAACAGAGAGTATATTAAGAGCATCACAGGCTGAAGGACAGCGTGCTCCAAGAATCCAAGTCAGGAAGGAACTTGGGACAAAAGAGGAACTGAAAAAAGACAAGCCTAGACTAGAGCCCTGTGAAAGAGAGGGAAGTAAAAAGATACAGAGGTAGTGAAGCCAGATCATGGAGGGCCTTGGCACTGGCAAGAATCTTGGTCTTTCTAATAGCAATGAGTAGCCATTGAAAGATTTTTTTAATGAGGTAAAAACTTGATTATATTCGTGTTTAAATCACTCTGATTATTGTACCTCATCACACAGTAGATGAGAGAACAAGAAGGAAACTAGTATGAAAAGGGCTGGTGCCAGTGGGTGTTGAACAATGAGAACACGTGGACTCAGGGAGAGGAGCATCACACACTGGGGGCAGTTGGAGGTGGGTAGGGGAGAGACAGCGGGGGGTGGGGAGGGAGGGGAGGGTGGGGAGGGATAACATGGGGAGAAATGCCAGATATAGTATGCACCTAAAGTAAAATTAAAAAAAAAAAAAAAAAAGGCTGGTGCCATTTTTCAGGTGAGAGATGATGGTGGCAGTCAGTGGAGTGGTCGATGGCTCCAAAGCAGATTTAGGAGGTCGAGCTGACAGGATTTAGTGGCTCTCTGCTTTGGTGACATTGCAGAATAAGAGTGTCTCTGATAACTTCCATTTTTCTGATGTGAGATGCTGTTTCCTGCAGTTAAGAACTTTTAGAGGAGAGTCTAGCCTGGGGGTAAATAGTACTAGATCCTAAGCTCAGTTTGGAACATGTCTGATCTGAGATGCTTGTGATATATCTAAGTGGAGATGGTATGCAAATAATTGTAAAAACAGATCTGGAGCTCTCAAGAGATGTCTAAGCTAGAAATATATATTGGGGAACAGTTTATAGATTGTATTTAAAGCTGTGAATATGCTCTTTGTAAGCCTCAGTTGTTGCATCTATTAACTTGGAAATAATAATCTAGCTGTGCAAAGAGGTTGAAAGGGATGTGTACAGCACATAGCTGATGGTAAGCTCTCAGTGTATGGTAATTGCCATGATTACTATATCTAGGAAAATCTCACAGCCTTATTCTCTGAGTTGGCAGTAATTGACAAAGAGGAGAGTGGAAAGGAGTGAATGAAGGAATGAACATAACTCTGTAAGAATATGTGTATAAAAATCAAGATAAAGCATTAGCTTTCATTGTGCTGCTGTGTTAGAATTTTTTTTTTTCTAAGTTTTAATTCCTGGGCATACCTCCTCTCACAAACACCTCCTATAATTCTCCCCCTGAAAAATCGGGGGACTTCATTTATCTTAAATGAGACGTTTGGATCCAAATGATTTCTGAGGCTGCCACCGGGTTCTTCATTTTGGTGGGTTCTCGTCATTGCTGCTGCAGTGACTGATTGATTTCTTGAGAAATATTTGTCTAAATGTTCTTCTGGTAACGTTATTTTTAGGAAGGTAAAGCCTTTACATTTCCAGACAGCAGCTTTGCTGTGAATGTGGGGAAACCACAGAAAGCTGTAATACATTGCACATGTCCGCAAGGCCTTCTGGGCTTCTTGGCATTCCTAATGATGATAATGATCCCACTTGGTGGAGGCTGACCCTCCCTGCAGCTGGTGTCCTTTCTGTGCAGGGATGAGGTCACTGGGGAAGGGGGAGGAGGCAGAGCTGGGGTGGATGAGAAAAGGGAAGGGGAAGAAGCTGTCACAGCTGCATTCTTGGTGGAAAAATGGAAACGTGTTTGCCACATGCTTTGTTTATTTATTTTTTAAGGAAAGGGCATGGAGAGACAAGAGGATAGTGAGGAACTGTAACATGATGACAGTTTGGTTTTCCCCAAGGCTGCACAGCTATCAGTATTCTCAGTAACAGGCTCATCAAATTTCCCAGGGCACTGATAACCCTATGAATCTAATCTCAAATACTTGAAACTGCTCAAAGCAGGATATTCCAGCTCTTTAGATCCTAGTAACTTCTTTAGAGTTACAAAAATTCCTAATTCTAGATAGCCCACTTCTCCTGAGGCTTCAGACATGTCTTAAAAAGGGAAATTCAGAATTATTGTTATGTTTGACAATGTAGTTAAAACTATCAGGTTGTTCTTCATCTAATTCTCAAAGTTGTCACTGAAAATAAAAAATAAACAACTTTCTTTTTCTCGTTTACTAGTAGTAGCCTAACTGTTAGACCACAGTTTTATCTCTAGAGCTTGAATACACAGAGATTATAAATCTAGAATTCCCCAACTGTTCACAGGGTTTGGGGTTGTTGTTACAATTGGTTGTTGTTGAAATTTTTTGTGGGGAGAGAGGTTAGCAAAAGAGGGGTCCTGTTGGCATTACAGGACTGGCACATGACTGGCCTGGGCACAGTCACCATCAACCACTTGGCCATCTCAGCTCCAGATCATAGCAATGAGTCAACAGTGACAGAATTGAGAAAAATACTCAAAATCCTCTCAAGATGGTTTTGAACCCTTCTTGGGTAAGGTAAGGCCAGGTCTGATTAGCCTTTGTATCTTCAGTGCCTCAGCCAGGGTCTGACACATAGTAAGTGCTCAGTGAGTGGCCAAGTAACCCAGTTTTCCTATTTTCCATGGTTCAGGACTACTGTTGGTAGTCAGAACAAATGACTATGAGTAATTAGGTGGAGGGAAAAAAATATTTCCTCCTACATCATGGAGACAGAGGCTTGTTATTTGAGTAAGTATAATAGTTGACTATCAGCAGTGCTCCTGACTTCAGTTTGCAAGATCGAACATAAAGGGTACTGTCCTCAGGTTTTCAAGGTCCAAAACTGCTAAATGTTTTAGCCATTACAGTTTTTTAACCTTAATTTCCTTGTTGGTAAAATGGGTATAATACTTTCTCTGCCTAGCTTTCCAGGGTTATTTTCAGGATTGAATGCTTTTATGGAAGTGAAACTAGTAAGAACCATCAGAGGTAAGGGTTGTTATTGGTTTCTTTTGAGAACAATATATCTTTAAACAATTTTAGAAGAAAAAAATGGTTTTGAATTCCTTGAGAAAAAGGTGCTTCCAAAGCATATTTGTTGATGTAATTGTTGTTATCCTTCTTTAAGCTTCATGTATTTAAAAATTAATGACAGCTCTCAGCTGGGCGTGGTGGCTCAGGCCTCTAATCCAAGCACTTTGGAGGCCAAGGCGGGTGGATCACCTGAGGTCGGGAGTTCAAGACCAGCCTGACCAACATGGTGAAACCTGTATCTACTAACAGTACAAAAAAAGCTGGACGTGGTGGCACTCGCCTGTAGTCCCAGCTACTTGGGAGGCTGAGGCAGGAAGATTGCTTGAACCTGGGAGGCGGAGGTTGCAGTGAGCCGAGGTCGTGCCACTGCACTCCAGCCTAGCGCCTGGTGACGGAGTGAGACTCTGTCTCAAAAAAAAAAAAAAATTAATGACAGCTCTCCTCTTCCTTTCTGGAAAGCTTTTATGACTTAACTCCAAATTCTATGTATTTAAAAAAACTAAAGTATCTTGTCCTCCTTAAAGAATACCATTATTATTCATAACCTCTGAAACCAGAGAGGGTCATAAAGCTACTGACTGCAGATGATTAAGTGGCCACAAATAAAGCACTGGTGTTACCACATGTAAATTCTTTCCCTGCAGTTTGTGCCTCCACAAACAGTGATTCAACTGCAGGTGTCTGTCAAGAGACAGTGGAGTTTTGTCCTTCTGGAAGCCTCACTGTGTGTGAAGCCAAGAAACAATGCCTCTGCCACTGTCTAGCTGTGGCCTTGATCAAATCGTTCTACCTCTCTTAGCCTCTGCTTCCTCTTTTCTTAACTGAGAGAGCATTCAGTGGCTGTGTGTCTGGGCCTCACTGCTCTCCCCAGAAGGCATTTGAAAAAGAAAGGAAGGCATTTTTCATTGTCAAAATGACAGGGTGGGTAAGAAATGATAGGGTGGAGGTAGCTTGTAGCACTTAGTAGGCACATTTTCTATGGTGAGCTGAGCAGACTCATGAAAGAATGAATTGTCCCCCTATAGTGTAAATATACCCTCCTAAGAAACACTGGGCCATAGCCTGTGAGAGTAAAAGGGTTCACAATTAACTAGTAAGGGACTGTCCCAAGCAAGCTGGCATGTAGGGGCCAACCAGCCACAATCCAAGGCCACTTGTGCTTGCATTGTCTTCCTGCATTCTGGCCCCGTGTGCCCCACAAATGACCAGATCCCAAGCTCTGCTGAACAGCCCTCAGGGAAGGGGACAGATAGGACAGACCACATACCTTCCATGGTCTTTATTTTACTAGGAAAACTAGCAATAGAGTTAAAGTTAGCTCACTTGTTTATCCCTTAATTTGGTTATGCTTTAGTCCCAAAGCCCCCTCAATGCTCCCCTTTCCTGACCCTCAGAGCCTTTGGCACTGCCAGCCCGCAGGTATGACAGGTGCTTGAAGCATTTGTTTGGGGTGGGGGAGGGAAGAGGAGGAAGAGTGGAGCCAGCCCTTCCGTGCAGCTGTGGCTAACCGAGGCAAGCTGTGACACAGAGCTCACTCTGTGGCAGTCAGGCCCACCCTGAAGCCATATCTGTGCATGCAAAGTTATTGTGACACATCCCACCATGCAGTATCGGGAGAAACCGAACATGGTAATTGAGGTGCCAGGTGATTCTTACATCACTTTTTTTGGACTGCCATTGAGAGAGGGAAAATAAAAACCAAATCAGGAATTTATTTCCACTCTGTTGACATCTCACTGAAGGAAGCAGTCAAGTCCAGGTGGGTTTTATGTTTCCCAGCCCCTGTCCATGGACAAAGACTGGGATTCCAGGTTTTCCTGATTAGCCCCAGGCTTCTCTTCTCGTACAATTTCTTCCTGTTGCTAAATTTATATTTTACTAGTTAAAAAAAAAACTGGCATGCAAAATTATGTAAGGTTGATATGATGACCTAGACTAATTGCTTAAATATGGACTTGGACAGTTATGGAAAAGCACTTTTGTTTGTGTCATGGAATTAAAGTTACCACATACACAATAGATTATTTTCAAACGTAATGGATTACATCTTATACAAATAAAAGAATATAGCAAAAAAAAAGAGCATAAATTTTTTATGCCGAAAACAAAGTCGATGTCTGAATTTAACTGGAAAAAACTGTAGAAATTTGTCTTGACAATTGCAAACAGTTCTCTTTCCTTGCCTTTTCTTTTACTTCCTCTCCTTAGTACTTGAAGTTATTCCTTCAGGAACACATTGCTTCTCTGTGTTATAGAAAAGTGACAAGTATAAATCATAGTAACAAGCAAACAATTTTCTTGTTTCACTTATTATCTCTTTTGAGGTTTGAGCATCCTCAACAAAGATTAAAGGTTAGGCTATTGCTCTTCTAACTTGTTATGAAATCCTAGGGTCTTACAGAACCTACCAAAGGATGAAGGATTAATTTGTGGAGAGCTTTTTTAAAAATCACTCAGCATTATAAGGGAGGTTAATATGGCATTAGAGTGTCATATTTTTAAGAGGGAATCTTCTTTTTATTTATTGATCTATTTATACCTCATTTCCAAATATGTACAGTACAGAAAATTAAAATAATTCACTGAGGGAATAAAAGTGATTAGAATTAAAAAGAATAACAAAAAGAATTTTTAAAAAAAGTGATTAGAATATAAAGCCAGAGATAACAGTGAGAAACAGAAATAAGTTGAGCCTTGAACGACACAGGTTTGAACTGTGTCAACTTCTGCCATTCCTGAGACAGCAAAAGCAACCCTTCTTCTTCCTCCTCCTTCTCAGCCTACTTGACGAATAGTGAATAGTAAATATACTTTCTTAACGAATAGTAAATACATTTTGTCTTCCCTACGATTGTCTTCTAACATTTCCTTTTCTCTAGCTTACTTTATTGTGAGACTACAGTTTGTAATAGATATACAACATATAAAATACTTGTTAATTGACTTTTTATGTTATCAATAAGGCCTCTAGTCAACAGTAAGCTACTAGTAGTTAAGTCTTGGGGAAGTCAAAAGTTATATGCGATTTTCAACTGCGCAGAGGGTCAGTGACCCTAACTTCTGAGTTATTCAAAGAACCATATACTATGTGGTTCTTTACAGTTACTAGAAGTAAATCACAATTTAGCTCTAAGCTTCCTAGTGGCCTAAGTGAATGCTTTTTTAATCACACAGACTCATCTGTGGAATGAATCTATTAAGGGCATCATGGGGTAATGTTCGTGGCAAATTTTTTTTATTTGTTTATTTTCCAGCATTTCTGGTAGATCAATTTCATAGACCAATAAATAAAAAGAATCCCTCTTAAAAATATGATACTCTGGTGCCATATTAACCTCCCTTATAACTCTGAGTGATTTTTAAATGTGCCCTCTAATGAGTCAGGAACTTACAATGAGAGAAGGTTCGGGCAATATCAGAGAAAGGCATGTCTTTTTTAGATTTATGTGAAATGCTCAGTATGAAAATGTAAAATCTCTTAAAATTGATTATAAACATGTTTTAATGCTAAAATAGAATGTTTTTCTGATTATGGTAAGATCCAAATTAGATCATAATCATTTTCATTATTTTCTGTTTTTTTAGAGAAGTCTCTGTAAATTCCCCCACTTTGTTTGTTTGGAGACAGTTCACCCAGGCTTGAGTACAGTGGTGCAATCTCTGCTCACTACAATCTCCACCTCCCAGGTTCAAGCAATTCTCCTGCCTCAGCCTCCTGAGTAGCTGGGATTACAAGTGTACACCACCTCGCCCAGCTAATTTTTGTATTTTTAGTACAGATGGAGTTTCACCATGTTGGCCAGGCTGGTCTCAAACTCCTGACCTTAAGTGATCCACCCACCTTGACCTCCCAAAGTGCTGGGATTACAGGCATGAGCCACTGTACCCGGCCTCCCCCAGGCTTTGTTAAATTAGCTCCTTTAACTTTAGAAGATGCCTCTGTGAGACACATTCCTTGGGAGCATGGAAGAAGCTCCTTATGGAAGAACATTCAAGACTTTGATCTGAAAGGCAACTCTATAATGCCCTCTACCAAACTTATTTTCACATGTTTTAGGTAGCAGTGTTTCTTCTTGCAAGCAATCTTAAACCAACCTTCAATAGAGAAATCACATAACAGTGATATTTTATTAGTGTAGATATATTTTTAAACTATCATTTGAATAATATATACTTATTATAAAGATAGTTGTTGAGATCAGTGAAACCCTTTCCATAAGTCAGAAATTTAAATGGATCACAATTCTTCTTTGTCAGTTCAGCTTCTTATTTTTTCCCACATTCTTTTTTGTTACAGGTTTTTAAAACTAACTTTTACACCTTTATGTATGCTATGCAGTTAGTCTAATCCAGAAGCTTGAAAGAGCAGTAGTAGATAATTTTATTACAAAATTGAATAATATAAACCAGTGGCTTATATTTCTAAAAACTACATTTTATTATATATTTAATACAAGTATATAATTTAATGTAATATATTTTATATGTCATATATTAACATATTATTAAAGTACATGTTTGTAATATGAAGTATATTATAAAATATTTTATGTATTTATACATAAATATAAACAGGTGATAAATATAAAATATGTTGAGCAGGAAGCACATGCAATTTACCAACTCACCCTTAAATGATCTATAATATTATCACGTCATATGTGTTATTTGTCACATGTTATTTAGGCTACTAATGGGCATAACTAGTGGTCTGAAAGTTAGCTCCTTCAGAACTGACTAGGACCCCACGATGCACACTTATAATGGGCAAATGTGTTCAAGCTTTTCTTGACATGTAATGGACTATGGCATATGTGGACTATACTAATTTATTCCACTGGAGTTTTACATGAGAGCAGACGTGGCACAGTCCAGAAATGAATCAAAAACTCATGCAGAGCAATACCCTCATTACTGAGTGGTACATTGATGAGAGACTCACTTCTGTGCACCAGAATTGCAGGGGGAGCTTTTGTTCCAAGGTCTGAGGGGTGATAGTCGTGGTGATGGTTGTGGTGTGTGCATGTGTGTGTCCTGCTAGCACTGAGTGCACCCAGTTGGAGGATGGGTCTTTTGGCACCATTTGTGTTATTACTGTGGCTTTATTAACTGAACCTCTAAGTGAAACTGATGAAGCCTCACCTCCATTTTCTTGAGCATAGATGAGCAATTCAAGGCTAGTCTAGGAAAGGGCCTGAGACATGAAGATAGCCAAAGAGCAAGAATTAACACTGAGAATCCATGGGTAAGTCAATGCAGGGTTTCTTTCTATAACCAAATTGTAAAATAATTATATTCTAAAATTTTACAAGGGCAAAATGGACGGTATCTTCCCCAACCTCATGTAAACCAGTTGTGTGAGGATATACTGTATGAGGTGAACTTTCTGGATATGATATGAGATAAAGTTATAAATAAATTCATATTTGATCTTGTTTTAGATATGTAAATATCCTTAAATGCCTTGTTATTTTCTAGGGTTTATTTTTTCACGGGAATTTTAAAAACCTGTAATATATAATTTCCCCTAAATAAGATGAAATTTAGTTCATCCCTGGGATAAATGCCACGTACATCACCTGTGGAGTTGTTCACCTGCCCTCCCTGTGGTTGCCAGTCATTATTTCTTATTTCCATTCTCTTCTGAAACAAGGGTGCTCCTACTCTGCTGACAGAATGCTTCCTATACCTCTATCCTCAAACCCTATGTATTGGTCCAATTTGGGGCGTAATAGTAAGTCATTGTATAATTCACCATAGGAAGCCTTCTGCCCCAGAAGTGTCTTGAAAAGACACAGTTTCCTAGGACTGCCATAACAGATTACTACAAATTGGGTGATTTATAATAACAAGTATGTATGCTCTTACCATTCTCAAAGCTAGAAGTTCGAAATCAAAGTGTCAGCAGGGTATGTTTCCTCCAGAGGCTCCAGGGAAGAAAATACTTCCTTGCTTTTTGTAGCTTCTGGTGCTCGCCAACAGTCCTTGGCTTGTGGCAGCATAAACTCCCAGATCTGCCGCTGTCTTTACATAGTTGTCTTCCCTCATTGCGTCTGTATCCAGATTTCTCTCTTCTCATAAGGACATCAGTCATTGGATTGAGGCCCACTCTCATCCAGTATGACCTTATCTTAACTTGATTATGTCTGCAAAGACCCTATTTCCAAATGCAGTCACAGTCACAGGTTTCGCCAGGTGCGTCAATTTGGGAGAGTGGGGACAAAGGGTATTCAGCCTAGTACAGGCAGTAAGAATCTTGCCACATTCTCTCATTTCCCTGAGCATTTGGGGTTCTACACTTGAGCATTCTATTTGTTTTCACTGCAGTATCTTTCTTACCAGGAAAACTATCTAAAGCCACAGAAAACCTAACTAATCAATTCTTTAGAGACTGCCTCAGCATATGCTGAGTCTATATTATCTTATAAAACTGCACCTTGGGGCCAGATTTTGTTCTCCGTTATTCATATGCAGCTTCCTACTAGAATCAAAGTGAATTGCATCCACGTGTTTCCAAGCATTGACTCTGGCCCACACTTGTTCCCAAATTCTATACTTTGTTCTTTGTATATCCGGACATTCGGCTTACTTGAAAGTATGTAATGTTCTCCCCAAGGCTTCAAAGAGCTACATTATTCTCAAGTCTTTTACCACTTGAGCTTCCCTAGTATTGTAAACGCTGGCCAAGGGTCAAACATTTGTGTGCTTTCAAGATAGCGTGTGGTGTTTAAATCCCTTCCTTAACCAAAGTTGCCATTGTACTGTGAAGGAGGTTTAGAGCAAAGGTCAGAAACTAACCCAGACATCACATTCCCCCTTCCCCCTTGATATGTTCTCTCTGACTTGCATGATGGTTTTTTGAAAGAACATGAGTTAGTTGCTAACAATAGCAAATTTCACAGAGAGAGAGATCCGGCTTTTCTTGAAAGCTCAGGAGATCTGGAAACCCTGGGTCCACATTCTTGCAGCTGGCCAGAGCTGGGGAGTGGCTGTCCCTTCAGGCAGAGCATGTACTCTCACCTGCACCATGAACCAGTTTGACCTGCCTCATTCATTATGTTATGTTATGTTATGTTATGTTACGTTACGTTACGTTACGTTACGTTACGTTACGTTACGTTACCTGTCTGCCCCTGTTGCCATTTGAGCTATCCACTCCTAGCCCAGGAATTGGGAAGACAACATGAATAATCTTGCAGATGTGGCTCAGAAAAACCATGCTGGACAACTGGACCAAAGGGGGGCAGATCACTGATTTCCCTTCCCTCTGGGCTGCACTGTCTTTTGGCAGTTCCCACCAATACCCTCAAGCCTTGCGATGAGATACACGCCTCTATCACAATGCCTCTGGATCCCACAGCCTTGCCCCCTTTCTCTCACCATCACTGCTGTCACCGCTGAGTTCAGATGCAAAAACTGAAATGTTCAGAAGTATGAGGTAATTTCAAATTCATTGTCATGTTAATCTGTTAAGCTTGGGTTTTATTCATCACAACACAGTCTCTTCTAGAAACTTCTGATTGCCTTTTCCCAGCTTGCAGAGCCTCTTTTGGCCCTTCTTGCTGATCATCTCAGCTTCCGTGCTTTACCCTTTACCTCCTGGCCCCTAGTATTTTGACATCAGGTCACAATTGTCTTTCTAGAAGTCTCCTGCCTCAGACTCTTACCAAAGTCCTCATGGTCTGCGCTTCAGAACATTCTCAGCAGCTCTTATCCCAATTCAGGTCTCCCAGTCCTCCCTGTCCTGGCCTTACCAATTTCTTCTTGTATGCATAGGGCTTCTAGTACAGGACTATCATCTCAAGCACTGAGGATCCTGAACAGCGTCTCTCTTGCTTTCCTCAGTATCTTTAGCATTACTGAACACCTCTTAGTTCTGTTATCCCCAACATCACCAGCTCACTCAGTCCATCCAGCTGATAGAAAATCATGTTCACTGTATGATCCAAGTGGCCATATGCTCCTCTCGGGAACTCCCAGGACATCTTATCATGTTATGACAATCACCATCTAGTGCTAGAAAAAGGCTGATTTGTCTCTCCATACACATTTGTAAATACTAAAGACTGTCTTTACCTTTTATTTTAGAGTTTATGAGAGTAACCCGTGTTTACTGAATGTGGAAAATATATAAAGATGCAAAGATAAAAATACAAATTACCCATTGCTATACCACCTAGATTAAAAACCAGAGCCAGCATTTTGATATGTGTATTTTCACATTTATATTTTCATCTCTTCCCTTCCCTGTTCTTTAGTACTCAAACATTTTTGAGAAAAGAGTGATTTTTGTGATTATCCCAATATTTTAGAAAAGAGAGAGAGGCTAGAGAAAATCTAGCCTTAAATTTCAGAATGCTTTTAATAATGTACACATTTTTTCTTATTTCTATTAAATCACCCTCCCACAATATGACGGGTAGATATGAAGTTTTTCATAGCTACCTTCAAGGAGTCCAAAGATCATCTGTATAGTACCGTCATTTTTCTGATAGGATAGATTGTATTACGGACAACACTTGTGTATAGAGTGCAAGCTTAGTCTTGGTCATTCAGAGAAGGATAGCCTAATTGATCTGGTTGAGGAAGTAAGACACAGATAAAAGAAGATTTATATTTGCTCAACGTAGCATGAAAGTACCAGCTATGGTATACCAAGGTCTTAAGATGGGACTTGAAAAGAAGGGAAGGCAGGGAGTAGAGTAGGTGCATTTTACATCGCAAAAATGGTAGGGTATTATTACCAGCTGAGAGTGTGGCAAGACGCTGGCTAGGAACCAAGTCTGACTCTCAGCTCTGGGATTTCCCCACAACATTTGCAGCTGATAAACTGTCAAGTCTCCAATGCATCCTTCCATAAATATTGTTACATATTCCAGCCCTCATATCTGCTACTTAATTTTTTATGGGAGGCTTTTCAGAAACTTACTTTATGGCCTAGAATGTTTATTTTAAACAAGTGATTTCATATTAAAATAAATAAATTTCAGTGGCTGAGTAGTTACTACCTGGTGATACAGAGATAGCAAAAGTTTATAATATGCTCTTGTTGAGCTAAATACAGAGATCATTAACATTTTAGCCTCTAGGTCAGAAATGCTTCTAGCACTTACTGGCCTTATCTGCTTATGATTAACCAGTTTGTCATAATGTAATTATCACAGCTAATGTTGAGTTTCGAGGCAGCTGGAAACAACAAATATCATATTGCTTTATACTGCCACACAATCAGGTAGCAGCTCCAGACTATTTAAAAAAAATAGTGGGGCAAGTGGTTTTTCCCACAACTTTGAGGTAGCTCTGTAAGAGAACTAATGATGGGCTGTCTCAGGGTAGCAGATTGTAATGGAAAGCCCTGGACCTGGAGTCAGGAGCTCTGGTGCTGGCAGAGCCAGCATTTATCTGTATGATCCTTGCCTGCCATGTGGCTTCTCTGTCCCTCCAGTGGACTAGGTGACTAAAGACCCTTCCTGTTCTAATATGCTGTGACTGTGTTCTCTAAGCGTCTAATCTTTCTACAGGAAACCGAGAATGCAGTGAGATGTTACTTTAAGGAAAGATGACGTGATCTCTAGTCCGAGCTTCTTGCCCAACCTCAGGCATGTCAGTTTCAAATACTCATTACATCATCAAGGAAAAAGGCCAATAAAAGCCCAGACCTCTCAAGCTGTAGAATCTGCTTATAAATTGGAATGGACAAAGTAGCTGTGGTTTCTCCAAACTCTGAAACATTACGTGTTCTTGGGTAACACTAAAATGCATTTTGTGTCCTGCATCTCATTAAAGTTCCCGTGATGTGTCTCTGTAAAAGGCTGCTCGCCTCCTGCGAGCAGGGAATGTGCCCTTGGTTATCTGTTACCGGTTAGCTCAGTTGGTTGAAATCCAAGGCTGTGGGAACAAGCCCCATAGGGACAGTTGGTTTCATGCAGAGAAGCCCCCTGCTTGCCCAAATGCATTCATTGGGTCACAGAAGGCATAGATGTGAGCATGGCTGGCTCCCTGCTACTGGAAAAATCACCCAAACCCTGTGTTCTTTTACAGGGTCTCTGACCTCATCCTTGTTTAGAATTAACAACTGTGAGCACAGTGCCGGGCCAATTTCTGTGTATTCCTCAAAGATCCTGACGGCCTTTTACCCAGCTGACCATCTAAATCCTTCAACATTGTGAAAGTTTGATGAAAATAGCTAGTTATTAGAGGCTGGCTCTCCGTAAGGTACTATGTATGCTAAGTGTTTTGTGTCCATTCTCTCACTCATGCCTCAAAATAATCCCAGGCAATATGTACAATTTTTTATTTTCTTTTTGCTGGTGAGGAAACTGGCTAGGGAAGTCACCTAACTTTGCCAGGGCTCCACATTTACTGACTGGCAGAACCAGGACTGAGACCCCTACCTATCTGACTCCAGACCCCATGCTGTTACTCACTATACCCTACTGCCTCTCAGCAAAAAATTAAGAGGCATCTGAAGCATGTTCTATGATCAGGGCACTGAACAGAGTTGGGAATTTTAGAAACTGTGATAAGCTCCTACTTATGGAATGAAACTTTGTACAATCAGATGCTTACAAATGAATATGATTTTCCATTGTCATTCTTTGGAATGAAAAATGAGGTCACCTCTGAAGGCAGGCAGAGAAAACTGGATACATAGTCAAGTGAGGCACATGTCTATTCTTGGATGCTTCCACAAGCTTCCCACTGATGACGCCCTCTCTGTCCCGGCACCTTGAGATACTCACATCCCCAGTCCAAAGCTCTGCTCAGCTTTTGCTCCTCTAACTTTCATTTCAAACACAAATCCCCTCAGTGGACAAACCGAAAAGTTTCTCTCTGCATTTCTTCTCCTCTAAATTCCCAAGCACCTCCCACGAACTCACTTCATTTTACACCCTCAAACCCAGAAGCGTCAACACACAACACGACAGCCCATTTTTTCTGACTGTCCCACTCAGTGGCTTTTCAGTAGAAGGAGGAAGCTGTATAACCTCCACTGTTAGAACGTTGAGTTAAGCCATGACTTCTCCTCTGGAGCCACAGTTTCATATGTGAAGTTTAAAAAAAAAGTTCAGTACTTGAGTGATGTGTTTAATATTCTAGAACCCTTTTCTTTCTGATCTTCTAACTTTACTTGCATTTGAGAGCAAAGGGGGCAGCTTGGACAGCATGGAGAAGGCATTTGGTGCAAGTTCAGGAAAAGGTCCTTGGTATCATCCATCTCTTCCAGTGGTTTTCTTTTTAGATTTTCTAGACTTGACATGAAGGCTGCCTTTAGGGTGATTTCTCTTTTCCTAGTCAGCACTACAAAGTAAGGCTTAAAGTTTCATGGTTTTCCTTAAAAGAAAGAATAGATTGACTCACTTTACTACTGACACAGAAAAGTCGACTTGGAGTTGAAGAGCTTCATTAGATACTCTAGATCATTTCTGTTAAGTTTCTGTAAATTTTCTCTTTTTCTTTTTTTTTTTTAGACGGAGTCTTGCTCTGTCACCAGGCTGGAGTGCAGTGGCGCATTCTTGGCTCACTGCAACCTCTGCCTCCTGGGTTCAAGTGATTCTTCTGCCTCAACCTCCTGAGTAGCTGGGACCACAGGCACGCCCGAGTCATTTTTTTTGTATTTTTAGTAGAGACAGGGTTTCACCATGTTGGCCAGGATGGTCTCGATCTCTTGACCTCGTGATCTGCCCGCCTCGGCCTCCCAAAGTGCTGGAATTACAGGCATGAGCCACCGCGCCCAGCCAATTTTCTTTTTCCTTAAAGGGCTTTATAAATCTCTGACAATTGAGGCTATCACAGGACAAGCCTTCCATGTGACATCCTTTTTGCGACAATGAAAAATACTTCACACCTGTGTCCTTGCCCGTGGCTTTCTTGTAGCCCCCTCTCGGTGATCATCATCACCACTTTCATCTCCTTCTTCATTCCAGCCTTTCTTCCTTTCATTCAGGAAGCGTTTTTTAAGCACCTGTTAGTAAATAACGGTGTGCTGGGCCCTGACGACATGAGATGTAGACAAAGGCTTCATCCAAGGGTAGAAGGTGTAGTTCAGAGGTTGAAGATTCAGACAGCATTAGGCGCCAGGAAGGTTTGTGAGCGAGCAGGTGCAGGGCAGAGTGGTGATTGGGACTGTACTGTAATGAAAAGGACCCAACGTGACAGAAGGAGTCAGTCATTACATACCTCCATCTGATTGGAACCATCCTGAGGTGCTGGGCCACAGTCGTCAGAGCTTCCAGTTTGTCAAGAGAAATCAGAAATCCAGATTTCTGTGTGTATGTGTCATCTCCTGATTTTTAAAAAATGCTGGAAACTAATTCAGATTCTTCAAAAACATTGTTTAGGCCAAACAAAACATGCATCTGGGCTGAATTCAACCTATGAGCTTCCACTATGGGTCATTCTGGCCTGGTTACTGAGGTAAATCACACAGGTATGAAATTATTAATTTAAAATGTGGCCCATATGACTAAGAGTGGCACAGTTTTCCTGCTAGAGGAGTTCAAGAAAGCAGGAGGAGGAGGGCTGGGGAAATGGGGGGAAGATGGGCTCCAGGTACATATAGAGGGAGCTGAGGAAACTGGAGGTGTGTGTCACATGGTGTGTGGGCTCTGGTGCCAGACTTACTCTCTCTGTCATGAGGAGCCACTAAAGATTTTTTTAATCTGCTATTTTAGAAAGTAAAATCTACGGGGAGGTAACAGAGTGAAGTACCATGTAAGGAGAAACCATGAGGAGACGCTCGCCTTCCTACTCTGTTTCCCACTCCACCTCTCTTCCATTCCTTTATATCACATCCAAAAACCGTCTTCATGATGCCCTTCTAAGAGAAGCTGGCTCTCTGGCCTAGCAAGGTAGCTTTAAAGTGTCCCAATTCCTTAAATGAAAACAAGAAAATGAAATCAGAGCACAAGAGAATAGCATCTCCACCAAGAAAAGAAAAATACATAAAAATGCTTAGCTACCAACTCTGACTGAGTAAAAACCATCACTTTACTTAAGAAACAAATAGGGACGGGGCACAGTGATTCACATCTGTAATCCCAGCACTCTGGGAGGTTGAAGCGACAGATAGCTTGAGCTCACGAATTTGAGACCAGCCTGGACAATATAGTGAAACCCCATCTCCACAAAAAATACAAAAACAGAAGAATTAGCCAGGCGTAGGGTGTGTGCCTGTAGTCCCGGCTACTTAGGAAGCTGAGGTGGCAGGATAGCTTGAGCCTGGAAGGTGGAGGTTGAAGTGAGCCAAGATCACACCACTGCACTCCATCCTGGGCGACAGAGCAGATCTTGTCTTGAAAAAATAAATATATAAAACAAATAGGGCATCTCTTTGAGCCGTACAGATCTATCAGTGGCCTGTATGGCTTTGAAATGGAGGTGCAGATTGCAGAACCACATCCTCATTAAGCACACAAGGTGATGAGATGCGACACAGCAATAGCCACACACAGAAACCACACTTTGCCCCAAGATTTAGTAGCAGGGCTTTCTCTCTTCAGTGGCCAATAGATGTGCACATAGAAGGTGACCTTTCCTTCTAATCAAAGCAGAAAGACACTGTTAAAAAAAAAAAAAGCGTACAAATTTTTAGATTTTAAAAACTATAGTCTTCCAAATAAACCTAAATTGCCAAAAACAAGTGATCCCTCTGTACACAGTGAGTATGTTTGTGCAATGAGAGGCTCATCTCTAGATAGCCGGATGCAGGGAGTCCAAGTTGGAGCCAAGTCCGTGACTTTTGAAAATCTTCACAGGTGCTTAAGGACCCTACACAGTTTTGCTGGAGGTTAAAAGTTAAATGTTTGGCCGATGTAGACAGTTAAATTCTTGGTTATTCCAGGGTGTTAATTTTCCCAGACTATTTTATTTCTTATTAATGCCTCCAGCAGAGAATGAAAAGAAGAGAAAGAAACTGAAACTTTTTTTTTAATTGCTTTACCTCATAATAAGAGCAATACTGATAATCACACCACTAGCAACAACCACTAGCATTTCTTGGGCCTTTAGTGCATTCGAGGTACTGTTCTAAGTGCTTTATACATATTAATTCATTTAATCCTCACTGCGTCTGAGGTACATGTCATTATCCTCCCATTTTGAGGTGAGAAAACCGAAGCCAGAAGAAGTTAATGCAATACCCAAAGACTCACAGGTAGCAAATATCAGAGGCAAGATTTGAAGCCAAGAAGACTGATTCCAGAGCCTTCCTTTTTTTTTTTTTTTATGTATTCATTTATTGTGGTAAAATGTACATAATACAAAATCTGTCATTTTAACCATTGCTAACTGCAGTTTAGTCGCATTAAGAACATTCATATTGTTATGCAACCAAGACTATACTGATCTCCACAAAGTTTTCCATCTTCCCAAATTGAGATCCATTATTTTTAACCACCACTCTAATATTACTTCCCCCGTCATACTTAGAGATCTGGAAATATCCGCTTGCGGTTATCCTGTCTTCTTTTAACAGATTTTGAGCTCTGTAAGCCTCAGCTTCCTTACTTCTCCTTTAGTCCTCTGTGCTACGCATGCCTGGCAGCCAGTCCCTCATGCAGGGGTCAGTCATACCAGACTCTCCAGGCTCTGAAGTGCTTCTGTCTTTTCCAAGAGACTTGTGTGTTGGTACATGCATGGGCAATGAGAGCTACATCACCTCTGTTGCCTCTCTTTTGACATTGACTCTAAGCTGCATACCAGTTTCAAAAATCTCCAATCTGTAAAAGAAATTTAAAAGCCATAGATCATAGGCTTATGGACATCAACTCTTCTTCCAAGTTGAAATGTTGTTGTGAAAAACCTTTGTCCTGGTTCCTTAGCATTCACCCTGTACCAGCCTGGCCCAGGCCTCCTCCCCTCCAGCCTGGATGACTGTGATAACTAGTCCCCCAACTCTCGGTGGCGTGTACAAAGTGGACAGATGAGACCTGGTTCCAGTTCTATAACCTTGAGCCGGCTTGCTTAATCTCTCCGAGCCAGCAGACCTTTCGTTCAGCACGAAAGAAGGATAGAAATAGATACTTCCTTTTGACACATAAAGGCAAAATTTCTAGGAGTTCTCAGACATCCTCAAGATGGCATTTGGAGTTTGCTGCTGCCAAAGTCAGAAGAACTTTGAGCTATACTAAATGCCTCTTTGTCATTATTTTACCACGTGTCACCCTGTTTTGGTTTGTTGTTTTGTTTTTCTGCTGAGGTATCAGTACCCTCACCCACTATTTGTTGTCCGTTTAAAATCTGCTTACCCTAGAACTTCACCTCTGGCTGCCTGTTTCCAAATAACCCCTGGTATTGTTTCCCATTTTCCCTTTCTCCTCAGTTTAAAAATAGAATTTTAAAAGAAAATTTAAAAATTGGTTCCACACTCAGTATAATAATGACCTCAACCAACCATTAAAGGGTCTGAATGACTTATTACTATATATCTGAACTACTGTATTCTTATTCTTAGTGTAATTATTATTATAGTATTATGATCTGAATCGCTTTTTACTGTAACTCAAAGAATGATGGCCTTAATTTTCTCCAGGTGAATTTATTTTTTTTAAAAAAAGAAACTTTATAAATCCAATTTAAAGACTCCTAAGCTTCTGTCCCACCCTGCATAATTAGAACTAATGTGCAGATCTGAATAGTTTCTCGTCCAGAGTTTGATAGTCTCTTAAAAGTTATTTTAAGGATTATTTTAATCTGGGGACTTGACTTTTCATTAAGCACAACTTTTTAACTGGTTAGCTAATCGTGTGTGTTGGGTTATTTTCTAGTTTGCAAGGTTGCAAGAAAAAATGTCAACTGGAATAAAATTTCATCAAAACTCTGGACTTCAGGGCACAGAGGAAAACTAATTTTTAAAGCATCTCGTTTCTTCTCTCTGTCAAGAAGATTCCATTAAAGAAATAAACTGATTTGTTCTGTTATTTGAAGTATAGAGAAAAACTTAATCAAATGTTAAAATCTCTCCACATTTTACCCCTAAGACTGTCAGGAATACATACTGTTAGCCAAAACCATTGCTGCCCGTACTGAATGTTCACACTTAACGTTGGAAAAGTGGCTTCTAGTTCTCCTCTCAAACCTCAGCGCTCTGGGCCTCTAGAAGCAGGTGGAAGAGTTCTTGTTTTGTTTGGTCTCTGTTTTGTTGCTTCTGATTTCAGAGAACCCAGAAGAATGGAGATTTTGAAAGTGAATTTGAGGTCTGCTATAAACCTTCAAGAGCTCTTTCCTGTTAGGATTATGGAGTTGTCTTCTGGGAATGTATTTAGGATGTGTGGTGGATTGGGAAAAAGGAGGATGTATCAAAGTAAACATTTCATGAGCTTCTGCTTTGCAGTTTAACTGACTAATAGACAAAACGTCTGACCACTTCCTGTGGATCATAAAGGACCAGTTTGCCACCCGCTCCCCAGTCCCACGGCCTCTCTTTTTCCAATTAATCCTGACCCCAAAACACGCTTTTTTTTTTAACATTAACTCCACTCATTCAATGGGTGACAGTGTTCATGTTTGCCAGCACCTTACTGCATTAAGTGTGCTATGACTTTTTGCTTAATTTATGGTATAGCTGGTTTTCATTCTTTATGTTTTGACAAATGCCACCTACGATTATATGCAGAGAACTTAAAGACCCTCTGGCTCTCCAGAGGCTGGAAGGCCCTGAAGTAGAGGAAGGGAGACTGGCAAAAGGACTTGGAAAATGCTTACAGACCTAATGGAACTTGTGATTTCCACTTGCTGATTTTCTTTAGCTTCAGATTCATTGAGGGCATGTTGGCAAATCACACTCATCTGTAAGAACACTCTTAAGTTCCGTGTTGCCGTCTACCACATGAGAGTCAATTTGACGAACATAATTTTTTAAGGAATTCACCAGTTAGATTTCCACACAGTAAAAAGATTGATAGAGGGCAGAGATTTGGGGTGGGGGCAGGGAGACTAACAAAAAACAAACATGTATTCCTGTTGATGCCTATGCAATGTATATCTACCAACGTATGTTAAACACACACACATATGCATGCGTGCATAGCAAAACTCTGTGCCAGGCATTATGTGTGAGATGAGGAACATGACACAGCTCTTGCTTTAGGGCCATTCCCATAAGATTGTAAACTATGAGCTCAAATGCCTGAAACATAAGACACAGTATAGAATATATATATATATATAATTAATATATACACCGAGCAGTCTACTTGGTGTGATATAACAGTGCAAGTTCCCAGGCCCCACCCTAGACTTACTGAATCTGAATCTCTGGGAGTACAATCCAACAATCTGTGTTTTAATAAGCTCCTATGTTTTCACAGGAATATCCAGATAATTCTTTTTTCTGCTATAGTTTGAGAACCGTTGCACTAAATTGCAGTTCTCCGGCCAATCTCACCTTCATGGTAGGCATTACCATCCCAGTCACGGGGAAGGAAATGGAGAATCAGAGAGATTAGGTAACTTTGCCAAAAGTCATCCTGCTAACATATGGCAGTCTCAATTCAATCCCAGTTCTGTCGAACCACATATTGTCTGTATCCTCCACCTACCCCAGCTGTGTCATCCTAGAAATTATTGCCAACCACATATAAACCATTTTTCTAAGATTTTTTCCTTGGTCTTCCACTTTTCCTCTTACTCTTTCTGCCTAACGAAAAAAGGATTCACTTTAACCATTATACCACTGCCATAGTGCCCCGTGGCTCTCACCATTATAACACTGAGGTGCAAATGACACCTGATTTGTTTTCCTTGCTATGTAATCACCAGTCAGTTGATATCACCAGCTGTATTCTTATAACTAATGAGTCCACCAGCCTCTCAGTTCATATTCAGATTCAAGGTGGAGAAGAAAATGTTATATTTCAATACAAATTCAATTTCATCAGGCCATTCACTTAATACTGTGTACTGTGCTGTAAGGTAGTGGTGCTCAGAATGTGGCTCCTGAATCAACAGTATCACCCGGGGACTTTTTAGCTGTGTAAAGGATTGGGCTCCACACTGGCCCTTCTGAATCAGAAACGCTGGGAGTGGGACCCAGCAAGATGTACTTTTAAAACCCTTCCAGATTATCCTAATGCGCATTCAAGTTTGAGAACCACTGCTATAAGGGATAACAGAAGTTACAGACATGGTGTTTACTCTTTAAGAGATTATCATCTATGTTCTCTTGCCCACCTATCAATGTCTGAATTCAAACTGAAATTTCTGATAGCTAAGTACTGACGGCAGCTTCATGGTTTTTTTTTTTTACTATGTCTGCTAGATTCAGAAATCCCTCCTACAGCTCTTTGTGGGATTCTTTTCTTTTTATTGTTTTAATGAGAGTCAATCACTCATTTATAAAACCTCTTTTTTTCTCTTTTTAAGTCCCCATCCTAAATAAGATCATGTCATTTATAAAACCTCTTACAGAAATTAAATTATGTTTCAGATGACAATTACACTTTTTTATTTCTCCAGGGGTCTCATTTGCAAGGAATTCTTAGGGAACTGAATTGTTTTGTTTATGTAGGCAGTCGTTTGCCATGTGGTGATCTTGAAAACAGACTAAATAAATGGTTTGGATGATGATGTCATGGATAGTGGTGATTAAAGCAAGGATCATGTGGAAGGCTGTGCTTCTTAAATCACCCGGGGACAGACCAGCTCCTAAAATCCTGGGTCACAGTTTAAAATCTTTACATGACCATATTTATAGCCAGTCATTACTTGTTTTCTTACAGGATATTCTGTTTCAAAAGAATGTATGTCTTCAGAAGACACATAAAAATGTGTGTCCCATTCACACATTGAGTGAGATTCCTCAGTCAAGTGTGCTTTGTATATAGAAGGGCAAGTGTGGACTGTGATTGGGTGAACTGCCACAGGGCCACTGAGATGCACATTTCCTGGGCACCAGTCACCTAGAATACAGGAGCTTTGCAACTCTGAAGCCCTGGTTACATTTTCAAGCTCAATTGTTTGTTTGTTTAAAATAGGGAAATTTTAGCACTCACAGTTGAACTCAATTAGGGTATCCCTATTCAAACTGAATTATCATGACCCTTTCTCTCTTCCTGCCCTTTCTTGGCATTTATACAAGTTGTTCTGGCCTCTCTGCGGCGCAGGTCAAAGTATACAGACTCATACGTTGGAAAGCAGATAACTAAGCACCTTGATTGATGAAGGTTTTATATGTAAGAAAGGTGGAGGCTTTGGAATGTCTGTTGAATCCCTGGGTCGGATTGGTCCCATTCCGTTATTAGTATACATGATTGAGGATAGTGAGTGATTTTCAGGTGAAATCTGACCAAAATGCACTTCATCTAAAATGTCAAATCATCTGAATTTTGCAGATTTGATATTCAGATACAGGTTTATTTAATGTAAATAGAAGCCCACAGTGGGAAGGAGGAACAACTGGAATTCACAAGATTATCTAGATGATTCCATTTTCAGTAGTAAACTGGTTCCATAATAAACTTATTAATGATTAACTAGTTTAAAAACTGTACTGCACACCGAGTAGGTGCTAACTATACACCACACTAGTTTAGGGTAGTCTCTGTGGTCTCTACCCAAGCCTTGAGCGACGAGGGCTGACATTTCCAAGAGGCTTTAATGGCCACCCAGGAGGACTCTGGGTATAGTACAATAGAGAAGCACAGTACAAAAGCACAATATTAGTAAACAAATACAATCAGAGCTGTCTGTACCCTACCGCCCAAGCAAGTCATTCATGTCCTGTGTCAGTCTGTGTCCCAAAGACCCAAGGCACCTCCAAGAACCCTTTTAAATGCCTCCACAGCATAAGCTTTAAAGTCAAGCCAGTCTGGATCCAACACTAATGATGGGAATTTAGGTATAACTATTTTATAAAATTGTGAAAGATTATGTGGAACATACGTAAAAATCCAAGGCAATCAGAGAAATGTACATTTAATCAAAGAAATATCATTTTTTACATATCAAATTAGCAATTTTTTTTTTTGAGACTGAGTCTCACTCTGTTGCCAGGCTAGAGTGCAGTGGTGTGATCTCAGCTCACTGCAACCTCTGCCTCCCGGGTTCAAGCAATTCTCCTGCCTCAGCCTCCGGAATAGCTGGGATTATATGTGTATGCTACCATGCCCAGCTATTTTTTGTATTTTTCAGTAGAGATGGGGTTTCACCACATTGGCCAGGATGGTCTCAATCTCTTCACCTTGTGATCCACCCGCCTCAGCCTCCCAAAGTGCTGGGATTACAGGATTGAGCCACTGTGCCTGGCTGGCAAATTTTTTAACGGTGATAACTGGTATTGACAAAGATACAGTAAATTAGGTGCATGGACTTAAGGCAATGTTCCCATGTTATTATAAACCTGGATGTTTGGATAGCTGCATAGCGAGATAAACACGAATGATGAGAGAAGGAGCCTCTGTGTGTGTGTGTGTGTGTGTGTGTGTGTGTGTGCGTGTGTGTGTATGTGTGTGTCAGAGAGAAAGAGATTTTTTATATATATATAGAGAGAGAGTATCTTTTGACTCAGTAATTACATTTTAAAGTATTTATCCCAAACAAATTATAAGGGACATGTACAAAGATATAACTGCTATGCTGTTTATCACACTATAGTTTGTAATACTGAAGAACTGGAAGCCCTATGAATGAATACTGATTTCCTCCCACTCACCTGGAATCCCCATCTATCACCACTTTCACCACCATCTCCACCTTGATGTAACCAGTAAGAAAGCCAAAGCTAAAAATGCTAAGTAATTTGCAAAAACTTAAATGACCAAGAGTAACTTAGTGTCTCAGCCTTTTAAAGAACTTTATGCAAGTCACTACTTTGCCTCTTTTTCGTTAAAGGCAAGACCAGCCTGTTCAGGCCGTATAATTCCTTATCCCTAATTCTGAAATCCAAAAAGTTAAGAACTTTTATACACACACATTTACCTACAAAACATCATCTGAACTAACACACAAATCTATCTAGATTCTTTAACAATTTAATGTGAACATTCATATATCTTACTAAAGGAATATTAATGTTGGATTCGTGGGTGCTGCCCAAGAACCCACTGTGAGTTTCATATAATACATAGTATATGTACCAGTTTACTTTTCTAAAACATGACAAATTCTGAAGGAATAGTTTTTTGTTTTTGTTTTTGTTTTTTGAGACTGAGTCTTGCTCTGTTACCCAGGCTAGAGTACAGTGGCAAGATCTCGGCTCACTGCAACCTTCGTCTCCCCCTGACTCAGCTTCCCAAGTAGCTGGGATTACAGGCACCCACCACCACACCTGGCTAATTTTTGCATTTTTAGTAGAGACGGGGTTTCACCATGTTGGCCAGGCTAGACTCAAACTCCTGACCTCAAGTGATCCATCCACCTTGGCCTCCCAAAGTACTGAGATTACAGGCATGAGCCACTCACTGCACCCAGCCTACTGAAACAATAGTTTCTGATGAGGCATTTTGGACCTATAGCTTCTTCTCTAGCAAGGAGAAATCAGCATATCTGTTAAAGGTTAAATGAACAGTGATTAGGATATGAATTAATTTACTTTTAACATTCCAGGTATCGAACATAGTGCTTTATGTAACAGTGAATTTTTCCTTTACCACAATTTTTTCTTAACTACTTCAGAGTTTGGGTGTTTACTATGTTTGGGCTGAATATTAAATATTCTCTTAAAGAGGGTTAATTATAATGATAGAACTAACTTCATGTAGAAGGAATACTTCTACAGCTTTCTTAAATACAGCACAGAAACCATCCCGCTTTTAAAGGTTGTGAGTCAGATAACCAAGCCATGAAGAAGGGCGTGCAGCTAGTTAGCATGCAAGGACCATATATTATGTTCTTGGCCTTACTGCTCCTCTTTCCTGTTTGCATATTTGATAGGAGACACTCACCACTGGACTGTGGGGTGGGCAGAACAGCAGCAGAAATGAGCAAGACTGTCCCCTTCTTTTTGGACGTGCCACCACAGAGAACACTGCTTCTCAGTGTTGCGTGTACAGAGGAAAGAGTAAAGATGTTTCTTCTGTTTGTGATTTCAGAGGTTATATTGTGAATTCACAGGTACCACTCCAAGAAAGTTCAGCTTGCTCTCACCCTCACCCAGCAGATGGCACTGTGAAATAGAGGGACATGACAGTGCAGGGAGCTGCCATTCTGCTCTACAAACCCAGTTAGAACGTTAGCAAGTACCCACATGATTTGGGCGCTTCATAATAGATCGGTTGACATACTTGAAAGTCTCATACAAGTCAAGTGACTCAAACAAGTTTTGTTCCCTTTAGTTTATTGTGCTCACATAGTGAGCATTAGCCCAATGCTCTTCCAGCGTTACAGGATCACCGAGATCCTTTAAAAAGGTGCAATTCTGCTTCTGCACGTGGAATGTTCGTTGTATTCTTTCTATCATTTGTGGGGAAAGTCACACTCTCCTCATCCTGGTGTAGGCATTATTACCCCTCCTGCTTGGGAAAGGATCTATTAATTTCTTGAATAAATTACCTAATTTGTGCAACAGCTTTACCTGAGCCAGCCATTAGCTGCCCACGTAATGCTCAGCTGCTCTGTTCTAAGCAGGCAAGAGGTTAAGAGAAAGGAAATCGCTGGTTGTGTGTTCCAGACCTTTCTTTTTGGAAAGACACTTTTTCTTCTTCTCTGTTAGTGGTGTTTTAGAGTTCTGATACAGCAGCCAGTGGAATCCATGTCACAGTGGTTCCTTCAGGCTTCAGTCTTCTGGGGCACCAGACAGTTTATACTCATAAGAACTTTCACTGCTTTTCACAGATATTAATAGTTTCCTGGCACTGCCTGTCAGGAAATGTCGTCATGGTCTGGAGGAACCAATAAAAATACAAGTAACCTGTTTTGATAGATCCCTTTTCTGCCAGAAATTTCAGAATTTGTGGTAAGGGGAGGTGGCAGAGTGGAGAGCCAGTCTATTTGTGAGGACATAAGCAGAAATGGTGGATTTGCCATAAGAGAGGGAGCTGATATCTACCCTGGATGTGAGAAATAGAGGACTTGAGCTATCCAGTTCATTTTGGAAACTAAAAAAAAAATCTAGTTTGATAGGGAAATTCAAGTCTATGGTACATTGAGATTTTTCTTTTCTTTTTTTTTCTTCTTATTTCAAACATAATTCTTAACTCATTTGATCCTCAAATTTAAAAACTCATGCATTAAAAATTAACAGCATTTGATTAAGGATGCACACATGGCACTGTCGTAAGGACTGCAGGAAGAGGCCGTGGATTTGGACAATGACAGCAGATGGCTAGCATGAAGTGCTCTGTGCTCACTCCTGTTACGGCCAGAGCATGATTCTGAATTCCATTAATGTGAGAAACAACAAATATCATCCTTAGATTGATAACTGAAGTTCGATTTTGTGGGGAGGCCAATTGTTTCTGCTTTGCAAGTTTGTAGGGAAAATCGATCATCATAATACTTGAAAAAGAGTGTGATTAGAGTAAAACTAATAGAGCTATTTGAAATGATTCTTTGATCTCTTCTAACCAATGATTTTGTTTCTTTTTTTTTTTAATGAATGAGAGGTTCTTATGTTGCCCAGGCTGGCCTTGAACGCATAACCTCGCCTCCTCAAGCACCAGGACAACTGGCCTGAGCCACTGCAGCTCCTGAATTTTTTAAGAAAATGCTATGCTACTGCTAATTTTGAGTATTCTGCTTTTACTTAGGACTTGAGTATTAAATAATGTTGATGTGTTCTTCCCATCAGTTTAGTTTTCAACTTAAGTACGTTTTAAGGTATAAAACTTACAGATTAACCTTGTGCCAATTTAAGTGAATGTGGGGGGGGTTGCACTAAGATACTGTCCAACCCCATCAAAGATTGTCTAAAGACTTCATATCATTGGGTTGGTTTTTTTTTTTTTGGATTTTCACTCTTTTGCCCAGGTTGGAGTGCAACGGTGTAATCTCGGCTCACTGCAACCTCCGCCTCCTGAATTCATGCAATTCTCCTGCCTCAGCCTCCCAAGTAGCGGGGATTACAGGCATGGGCCACCACGCCCAGCTAATTTTGTATTTTTAGTAGAGACCAAGTCTCACCATGGGACTAGCCAGGCTAGTCTTGAACTCCTGACCTCAGGTGATCCACCCGCCTCGGCCTCCCAAAGTGCTGGGACTACAGGCGTGAGCCATTGCGCTCGGCCTGTGGTTTTCTTTATGTATGACTTTCCTTACTAAATTCTCACTATGTAATGTCCTTTATTTTTGTTTTGCTTTTAAGCTGTTCAGTTATATAGAAAAAAATTAAGCCAAGTTCTTTTTCTAAAAGAAAGGGATTTGTTTGGTATTTTTGTTTGTTCATTTGTTTTTAAGAGAAGCTACTCTTTTTTTTTTTTCTCGGATGGATTAGCATTTCCAAATTTTGTTTTTAAGTTAGGTCCTTATAATTACTCCCTGTTTCAGACATATCACTATCAATTTATGCTGAGGAAGTAGAGAAAAGAAATTAGATTTTATCCTGATTTTCTCTTACCTACTTCATCTACTAAGAGCTGCATTTGCTACACAACTAGCTGGGTAAGACGGAGAAACTTGTACGTCAAGAAGAAAGTAAGGGACAGGGACCATGACCTCCTGTTCTGTGGGGAAGAACTGCCTCAGTAATACTCAGTTCCTGCTAAGACTGCCAGCTTCCCCTCTTACTATAGCCTGGCCTTCACCTGAGAAAGACAGAGTAGATACCGTTTCCTCTTCCTGAGCCTGCCTGGATTTCAAAGCATTCACTAAAGTTTACATGGGAGAAGTTGGGGGGCAGAGTTCAGCAAAGCCCAAGGGTGTGGGGTCTTCTATCCTACTGGTTCTGGTCAGAGCCAAGCCCCATTTTTGATGTCCTGGGGCCAGTGCTGGAAGTCACATCTTTATCCTGGACAGATCTCTCTTGGTTCACACTCAGGCCTTTCTTTTATTCTGCTCCAAAATTGCTCTTTCTTGGCTAAGACCGCTTCTCCCCAGATGATCCTTGCCTGTCTCTCCTCCTGACTTTTCACCTCTTACTGTCTTCTTCCTGTCCTGGTACCTTTTCCTGTTAGCTCTCAGGACTCACACTTATTGGGCACCCAGCTTCATTATTTCCCAGGTGTGAATCAGTGACCCATCAACCAGGTGTCTTCAGGGGGACTTTGCCATATCAGCTAATCACATTTTTACAGTTTGCTGTCTTGATTGGCAGACTGAAACTGAAATATAGGGAACTCTCTTCTGCAGCAGTTCAGAAGACCATTTGTCTCTATGGCAAGCTAATTAGCACATCTTAGGATAAAACTGTCATCTTTGATGGACTTAGGACCGTCATTCTTCCAGAAGAGCAAGATGGACTCATCACCCTCTTGAGTGTTACATGGACCATATTTTAAGACAGGACACTAGGCAATAAGCTGTGAACTTTTTTGGTGAAGGACTTGATAGTAAATATTTCAACCTCTGTAGGCCATGCAGTCTCTATCACAAGAACTCAACTTTGCTGTTGTAGGATGAAAATAGTCAGAATGAATGAATCAGTGACCCATCAACCAGGTGTCTTCAGGGGGACTTTGATCTTGGCCACTGCAAATCTCATGTGCCAAAATCGTTCAGCTCTATCTCCCCAAGCCCAAGGATTATTCAGCCAGAAATGGAATGTGTGTAAAATCGATTGGAGATTATTTTCTCAATGGCCTCCTGCCCTAGTTCATTCTGTGCATTTCCAAATCTGGGCTCAAACTTGAACATGGCTCTGAGAGCTCTCCTTGATTCAGGCTTGGAGCTCAAGTAACAGTTCTCTCGGGCTGATTTCCTGGATTCCCCCCTTTCTAGATGGCCCTTACTGGTGTCTAATTTTCTCTTATGACTGATTTCATCAACTGAAGCATTTGCAAGGATGCAGCATCTTGCAGTGCTTTGGAAAGTTGTGACGCTTTCTCTGGCATCCAATTCCAGCATTTTAACTGTCAACCAACCATCCCATCCCACCTCCAACCCCCAGCTGGTATAGTCTTCTTTGCAACAATTAGGAAATCTTTGTTGCCTTCCAGAAATATGGGATTGCTTGAACACAGCTGAAAGACAGAATATGTACTGGACAGAGGTGATGAGGACTTATCACCTGACCTCACTTGATAATATGTGGTTATTTATTTTTGACAGCTTGCCAAAGAACAGAGGCTCTCAAATTCTAGGAACTCATGAGTCACTTCAATCCAAGAAAAAATCCTCTCCTTCCCCCATAAATTACCTATCCCACTTCCTCTAACTTGTCACTGAAAACCTCACCAGGAGAGTGAACATTGAGGCTCTTTTGTCACAGGGTAGGGAGAATAATGATGATAGCATATGTTTGAAGAGCTCTTTTAAAAGTTTTTTTATGTCCACTTCCTTGACTTATATCTTGATTAATATCAGAGGCAAAGTATAATTAGTTTATGTGTATGTTAGTAATAGAATGGAAATCATCATGTTTCTTTTCATCTGCCCACCACTTTTTAAGAATGCTGTTAAATCATAAACAGGGGAGAACTAGTACCAAAAGTCACAAATTATAGCCTGAGGGCCAAATCTGGTCTGCCACCTGTTTTTATCAATAAAGTTTTATTGGAACTCCACCATACCATTTGTTTATATATTGTCTGACTATTTTCATCCTACAACAGCAAAGTTGAGTTCCTGTGATAGAGACTGCATGGCCTACAGAGGCTGAAATATTTACTATCAAGTCCTTCACCAAAAAAGTTTGCTGGCCCAAGACAGCAAAACTAAGCAGGTTATCTTATCATGAAAGTATACATTTAAATACAAATGGAGTAAATGTTGTCTGCAGCTTCCTGGAAACGATTAGGGTAGAGAAGATTGCGGGGACTTGTAGGCTTAGGTCAAGAAAACAGAAATCTTGAGGTTTTCTCTTCAGATCTATAGTCCAAAACGAAATAAGGAACTTGGGTCCAGGATGCAAGAGAGGGGATCCTATGAGTAAATATCTTCGTTTAGCACATTTTGTTAGAGCTCCTCGAAGAAGGCCAGGAAGTTTTCCGTGCCAGTAGTAAACCTCAAGGGAGCCTAGAAAATAACCCACTGCTTTGTCTTCTAACAGGACAGCCAATGTTCACTCTACATTCAGATAAAGAGCAGGGTGCGTACCAGGCGAGACCTCATGTTTGATTTCTCTGTGGGTCCTTTATTAAGGACCTTTCCGCTCACTCGTTTTAAGCTTAAGTCCCTTTCCCTTCAAAACACCGGAGTTCAACATTCATTACCTTTCTTCCCTTTGATTGCCCACTGAAGTTCTCACAGAGGAAGTCATGGTTTTCCTGTTTCCTTTCAGTGGGGACATTTTGCACGCCATGGATCTCCTTCCCTTTTTTCAGTCTTGCATGCAAGCAAAAGCAAGTCATCTTCTAGAGCTAACTGTGGGAGAAGGATTGTGGGGGCCTTTTTTTTTCCCCTTCCCTCCTCCACAACTGGAAAATATGAGGCAGATCCTGTTTATGTATGCCGTAACCTCAAAAAGAGCTGATATGCTGTGGTCATTAAAGAAGAATCCCAAGCTGTTTATCCTGCAGTGGAGTACCAGAGCGCAATCTGACAGCCCCCTGGGCCCTCCAGGCACAGGCTGTGGAGAGCTCTTCGCTGCTTTCCCAGGCCGGCTCCAAAACACAAGGCAAAGGTTTCTGTTGCTGAATCCCTACACTCTGGGAACAGACAAGATGTCAATGCTGTGGCTTTATTAAAAATCAGGGGCTTTTTTCCCTTGTATTAACTTCTTCTTTGAAATCTGTTTCCCAGAGGCCTTTTCTACTCTAAAATGTAATTTGAAGGCCTAACTTTCTGCTACTTTTTTCTCTGTGGATCTCTTATAATGTTCCAGAAATCCTTTTGCAAATTTAGTCTGTAGCCAGTATGTTCGGCAAAATTATAATAAATATAAGTTTTGTTATTTATCTAAAAACTAGTAAAAAAAGAAAAAAAAAAAACTATGCTTTAGAAATACACCTTTCTGTTGAGGCTTGCATCCCAATCTTTTAAAATCTTATTTTCTGTGCATGTTAAACATTTTGTTTTTGTTTTTGTTTTGAGACGGTCTCGCTCTGTTGTCCAGGCTAGAGTACGATGGCACTGCCTCTGCTCACTGCAACTGCTGCCTCCCGGGTTCAAGCGATTCTCTTGCTTCAGCCTCCCGAGTAGCTGGGATTACAGGCATGCACCACCACGCCCGGCTAATTTTTGTCTTTTTAGTAGAGACAGAGTTTCGCTGTGTTAGCCAAGCTGGTCTTGAACTTCTGACCTCAAGAGATCCACCAGCCTTGGCCTCCCAAAGTGCTGGGATTACAGGCATAAGCCAATATGCCTGGCCTGATTTTACTTTATAATAATGATTTTTTATAAAGCTGTGTTTTTATAAAGCTATTTTAATTGCTTATACTTTTTAGGATTTATTTTATTGGTCTATGTTATTTCCCTTTGTTTTGGTTTATCCTGGGGTCAAACCCAGATTCTCCTTACAGGGATTACATTAGATAGAGACCCTCAAAACCAGAAACGACCAACCTGAAACACTCCCTGGCCAGCTTTTGCTGAAAGAAGCCATATCGATGTAATATGATTACCTTTCAAATAACCGACTTCTAATGACACGAGAACAAGCTGGAGCGTGCTAGTTGCTGCCACAGAAATGGACACAGAGGCAACCCACAGTCTGGTTCTCATCCTTGTGTTTTTTCCCCTACGGGAGAAAAAGACTTAAGATAATGAGCAGAGATTTCACTTCTTTTTAGGAAGCTTAGAGGTTAGGAAGACCGTAATTTGTTCTTTAAACATCTCTTGCATTGTTATAAGTTATCTTACCTTCAAAGCTTTCTTATACCCTTTTAAATTATTTCTTGGCCAGGCACAGTGGCTCATGCCTATAATCCCAGCACTTTGGGAGGCCGACACGGGAAGATCACTTGAGCCCAGGAGTTTAAGACCAGCCTGGGCAACATAGTGAGACCCTATCTCTACAAAAAATTAAAAATTAGCCAGGTGTGGTGGTGCATGCCTGTACTCCCAGCTACTTGGGAGGCAGAGCTGAGAGGATCGCTTGAGCTTGGGAGGTTGAGGCTACAGTGAGCCCGGATTGTGCCACCGCACTCCAGCCTGGGTGGCAGAGTCCCTGTCTCAAAAAAAATAAATGAAATTATTTGTTTCCCTGATAGTCAAAAGTTAAAGAAGATAGAAGTTAGGAACCATTATAAATCTGGTAATCTAAAAGATGATGGAATTACAAAATGGTCACACAATTATGAGAACAGGAAGATGAGAGGTTTGGTTTAATGTCTTTAATACTCTGGCCAATAATTATTGGGTTATTGAAACAATAATTCTGTGAGATTAAGAAAACTATAAGAAAGACCTCTGGATACAGAACGTCACATGTTCTTGCTCCACATGGCACTTTGTGTTTAGAAATAATTTAGGATTGGGGGAGTAGATCCTCACACTGCCATCATTTTGTGAATCCCAGAGAAGAAATTTCCATTTACCCGTCTCGTGTCAATCTCTGCCAAGATGGCAGATTCAGAATTATTCCCAAGGTAGTCCTAACACCATCCAGCTCTTTCAAGAAGAACCTGAGCAAGGCCCAGAGATTATTAACCTCAGGTTACTTTCAGAGTCAGTTTCTCTGAACCTTTTTTCTTTTAAGTGTGTGTTTTTGGTGGAGGGGGCATGAGACGGACTGAAGGGCCTTTTATTACAGGCTATGTTTTAACTCCAGCCATGTGGATATTATGTCATCCTAACCAAAGGCTAGTTACTCATTTCGATTCCTGCTCCTGGCCTGAGTTTTTGCTTTTTACATCCTATCCCAATCTTTGTCTTCTGTTTTCTTTCTTTTTTTTTTTTAAACTGTCTCCTATACCCACTGATGCAGACTCTGTTTTCTTTTGTCTTATTTTCCTTATTACACAAGAATTAAATGAAACAACGTCTATACTATAAATTCTCGGAAAAATCGCACAACATGGTAATAACTAATTATAAAGGCAGCTTATAGATTTGGGGAGTATCTTATCCCACAATGATAGTAACGTCATTGGACCCAAAACCAGGACCTATTGATAACTGACCCGGGTAATTTATCTCTCTGGGCTTCTGACTTTCCTTATCTATAAACTTACCTTAAACTCTGCAAGCTTCTTGAGCTAATCCTTTTTGGGTATTAGGATTTGGGAGAGCTGAGTTGGAGCCTAGAAATCTTCATTTCTGATAAGCTCTCTGGGCAATAGGCCCTCAGACCTCACTTTGAAGTCACAAACTGTATCATCTCTAAGATCCTTTCCTGCCTAAAATTCTGTGATTCTGAGTCTTCTTTCAACCACATGGCTTTGGGCAGGGCTGATGCTTCCTGGAAATTCACTGTTTCATCTGCCATATGTATAATTAAGAAATATATTTGTTAATTATCTTGCCCGGAAAACCCTTAAAAATGTAAACAGTAATTTTGATCAGAGTAAAGTACCTCTTTTTGTCAGTGCTCAGTGGAGGCTTGTCTGTTTCATCCCTTTAATCTCTCATCATATACTTATCTCTGTAAATACGTTTTTCCTCTCTAAACGCCTCTCAGATGCTTTTCATCTAACTAAAAGAATGTTTAAAGCCAAAGTCCAGGTGCTCACACTCTTGGACTTAATAACTGAGCTGTTTTTACTCAATCGCCCCCCACAACACCCTTCTTTTTCCTTTATAATTGTTAGCATGTGCTGAGCCTCTCTGATGGACAGCTTCACATCTACTTTATGCTTTGCTATTTCTGTTATATTACAAAATCCTATCTAATCCGTGGTTTACAATATCTATCCGGTTGCTTTTGACATGCTTTCGAGGTTTCATCCACCACTGAACGTCAGTGTTCTGAGTTATTTTCCTGGATACTTGTACTTCATTGTATTTTGCCAGACTGAACTCACGGTGTATTTTACTGTTCATTTTTCTCATCTCCAGGGATCTGTGAATATTGTTTGGCCTCACTTCTATCTCTTCTACCATCTCCACCTTTAGTGCCATCTGAGGAACTTATTAATGTCAGTTCTTCTGAGATTTCCAGATCATTAATAAAGTTGTTTAATGAGACCTTTTAGGCAGCTTGGGAATTATTTAGACTTACTCAGTTTTTACAGCTCTACTGTCGTGTCTTGCCCACTGTTATGTCCTAAATAGTTAAGGATGCAATAGAGACAAAGATTACTTTTCAAATTACAGTTCACTCAAGAGATGCCTCTTCCCAGAAGACCCTTTACTGTTCCACATAAGAAATCAAAACTCTCATTTAATTAGAGAGGCCTTTCGGAACAAGGCTGGCCAGGGTACGCTTACATAAGCTTGTTTGCAGATTCCGGTTAGGTCTCCCAAGGTCACAGACAGCTGTGTTTTGCATTTAGTGTCCTTTGAAAGAAGAGTGGATGCTTGGATAGCTTGTACTTGACACGCAAAAACCTTAGGAACTGCATGCTTTCACATGTTGCTCGTAGGTTCCAGGCAAATGGCAACACACCATCATGCAGAAACTCTCTCTGCCATTATGCTTGTGAGCTCCCAATCAGCAATGCAAGATGTTCTTCAGAAGCAGACTCGGCACAACCAAAGTCTTTTATTTCTCTTACAATCGGAGAAGCAAGCATGTTTGTGCTTCACTGAGAGTGTTTAAAGACAGCAACCAGATTTAAAAATAAGAGTAGTTAAACATGAAAAAGGTGTTATCTGCAAAGCCATTGCTGCATTTAGCCTTCAAGGAGTTTATAGCACAAAAAGTTAATGCAAGGCAGTGTATATTTAAGATAAGGAGGATTTAAGGAAATGGAGAGGGGAGAAGAATACCACTCCCCACAAGAATTAACGTAGAAAGTAAACAGTACAGAATGAGATAAATTCAGTAACAATAATAAGGAATTGGCTATGCCCAGTGGCTCACACCTGTAATCCCAGCACTTTGGAGAATCACTTGAGCCTAGTAGTTCAAGAATAGCCTGGGGAGCATGGCAAGACCCTGTCTCTACAAGAAATAAAAAAAGTTAGCCAAGCATGGCCGTGCATGTCTGTGGTCCCGCTACTGGGAGGCAGAGACAGGAGGAACACTTGAGTCCAGGAGGTGGAGGCTACAGTGAGCTGTGTTCACATCACCACACTCCAGTCTGGGCGACAGAGTAAGACCCTGTCTCAAAAAAAAAAAAAAAAGGAGGAAGAAGGAATTATTAAATGGAAATTGAGGACACCCAGTTTCATTTACTCAGACTCTAAAATGGAATGTCAATAGTATAACAACCAGCTAAAAGATTGTTAATTGTACTAACAATATTGAGTTATCCTATGTATAAGTTAGAATTGGGCTTGCTTTAAAAAAAAAAGATAACAATACATGCTGGTTTGGTAACCATTTCATGTGAGTGTTTTAGTATACAGACATCATATTTGTGCTAATATATTTAGTCCCACTCCTCAGAACAACTAAAGAAAAGTAAATTAACTTTTCAAAGTCTTGAAGTACATAGGAGAGAAAGTAACAGGACTTATTGAAATGAAACACCCTCCAGAAATAGAACCTTTACTACCAACCTACTTGCATTTTAGCCAATAATTGATAAGTCAAGAGAAGATGTAGAAACTTTGCCTAATTATTTTTGTTACAGTTCTTAGACGTAGAACAATGACATAAAACATATGTAATATAAAACATAGTGGTTGTTTTAATTCTCTATTGCTGCATAACAAACCACTCCAAAATGTAGTCATTTAAAACAGCAATATTTCTTATTTTTATTGACTAGGCCAGGGTTTTCCAATCTTTTGGCTTCCCTGGGCCATATGGCAAGAAGAATCATTTTGGGCCACACATAAAATACACTAACACTAATGACAGCTGACAAGCTAAAGACAATAAAATTGGCCTGGCATCGTGGCTCCCACCTGTAATTCCAGCACTTTGGGAGACCGAAGCAGGCAGATCATTTGAAGTCAGGCTTGGCCAACATGGCGAAAGCCCGTCTCTACTAAAAAAAAAAAAAAATTAGCCGGTGTGGTGGCAGGCGCCTGTAACCCAAGCTATTCAGGAGGCTAAGGCCGGAGAACTGCTTGAACCTGGGAGGTGGAGGCTGTAGTGAGCCGAGATCATGCCACTGCACTCCAGCCTGAGCGACAGAGTGAGACTCCATCTCAAAAAAAAAAAAGAAGGAAGAAAGGAAAGTGCAAGAAGTCTCATACTATTTTAAGGAAGTTTACTAAGTTTTGTTGGGCCATAGTCGAAGCCATCCTAGGCCACGTGCGGCCCGCACTGGACAAGGTTAGACTAGGTTCAATTAGATAGCTCACTTTTCCACACGGGGTAGCCAAGATCTCTGCAGTAGCATTCAGCAGAGGATGAAATGTACACAATGGCCCCTTATCATCCAGGATGTCCCTCCCTGGTCCTCTCAGCATTAGCAATCTAGTGCAGACTTCTTTACAGCATGGTGATTGGCTTCTGAGAATGCAAAGGTGAGAGTCGCCAGGCCGTTTTGACGCTTGCTTACACCTAAAAGTGGTGAAGGGTTATTTTCGACGCTTTCTATTGGTCAAAGTATTCACAAAGCCAGCCTAGATTCGAGGTAGAGAAAATAGACTTCGCCTCTTGACATGATGAATGGCAAAGAATTTGTAACTGTCTTTAATTTCCATATACTTGCTTAGTAAATATTTGTTGACTGATGGTATGCATATTGCATTTGAACTTCTTTATGTCCTTGGTTGCATTGAAATGATGTTTATGTTATTATTTTGTAGAAGAGTTTACTTTGTAGTTCATGAAAAATCAAAATAGATACTGTTTCATGTCAGCAAAAAAGTAGATTTTGTATTTTTGGATAGATATAGCCAATATCACTTTGTTACATTAAAAATCTTTGTAAGGGTGTAGAATCAGAACCATCTTTCAAATCCTTCTGATTTTCAGTTTATTGTGAGGTTCCATTATTTTATATGAGATTATATGAATGCCCAAAACATTAGATACCTGCATTCACAGTTTAAAACAAAAATTAATCCCACAGCAAATCCCAGATTTGGGGAGTTACTGCCATTTTACAATTTCTAGGCCTCATTATTCTTATGATAACCTAAAAGAAAATCAAAGTTTGATGTTTCTATTATTGAAAAAAGAACTCACATAAAATAAAATAAACATAGATGTTGAGTTTTTCTTTTTATTAAAGTTTAAATAACTCACATATGGGTGAATCTCTAACAAAGGTTTTCATGGGCATGTTGAGAAACACATAGTGGCTTGGAGTGGCTGGATCAAGCAACTCAGAATTCACCATATGAGAAAGTAAATGCTTCACAAAATTAACAGCTTCAACATTGGATCTTCTGCAGCCTATTTTAACTCACTCCATCCCTCTGCTGAAATAAGCTAGCTGTTTTTCTTTTCTTTTCTTTTTTTAATTAATAAAAAATTAAAATTTTCTATTTTTCTAATAGAGATGGGAATATCGCTATATTTGCCCAGGCTGGTCTTAAACTCCTGAGCTCAAGCATCCACCTGCCTCGGCTTCCCAAAGTGTTGGGATTATAAGCATGAGCTACTGCGCCCGGCCATTATTTTTTTTAAAGCTGTCATAACCTAGCTAAGAGGAGAAAAAAAATTAATAACTCTAGGGTTCTGACTCTCCGTGAACAAACTATCCCTTTACAGAGGGTTTCTCAAACTTCAGTGAGCATAAAAATCACCCAGGGAACATGTTAAAATGTAGATTTTGGGGCGTACCCTATACAATTTCAATTTTATAGTAAGAGATGGGGCCCATGATCTGAATTTAGTACCTAGGGCGATGCAGATATAGGTGATCTGTGGACCACATTTTGAGAAATCCAGCTTAAATTTCCTCCTCCCAGTCTCAGAAAGGCTGAAACTGATCATTTACAAAGAGGTGATGCCTCGTTCTGTTCTCCTGATAGCAGGAGGCACTTGGGATGGCAGGAAGACTTATGTGGGTTCGTCAGATGATTAGAATCAATGTCATTTCTTGGTCATATCAGCTAACTCTTTATTTGCATTGGAACTAGAAGGCTTGTGAGAATAGATATGGAATGTTTCAGCAGTTATTACCCGAATAAGGCAAGGACTGCCTTTTCTTGCACAGTCCTATTTTAGGATGGATGTGTACACTTTCCTGCGATGGTTATCAAAGCAATCCTTTTGAAACCAACCCATGCTGCTTTCCTACAGGATGAGTTGGGAATATTACTTGGTGTTAGGTCTGTGTTTGCAGAAGATAAGAAGTCACATATTTATGTCATTATTTATTCAAGAAATATCTGTTGAGCATCTTGTATGATGAAGGTGTTATTTTAGGCACTCTGAATAGCCAGTGTTATATCCATTAGTCTTGCTGGTGTTTCTAGCCCCTCATTTGATGAGCCTTAATTTTTGAAAAGAATTGCAGGACTTCAGACCACCTCCACAGTTCATTATCCTCTCTCAAGATGGAACTTCACCTAAGCCACCCAACAGTCCTTCTAGTCTTAACATTTTCAAGAGATAAATCATCTTTTATCTTTTTTTTTTTTTTGTCAGCAATAAAGATGGAGAACAAATCACCTTTCATGTAAAACAGATTATATGCCATGGTTTATTATTATCCAGCAGCTATACTGATGGTCAGTTTATGCTTTTGGAAACCTAGCAGTATTTTTGAAAGCCCACTGTCATACTCTTAAGCAAACTTTCATCTTGTCTCTCATTGCTAGTCTCTTAGAGGAATCTGATTATACTTGGCAATCCTTTTCTTCCATGTGTATTTATGTAGAAAGATCTCTCTGTGGGTAGCTTAGGGATTAAGAGAGATTCTTTGGTTTGAAATAACATCTTGTAGTTTGGCCTCTGCACCCTAATTGCTGCCTCTTTGAAATCTGCATTCCAGTATAGTGTGATTTTATGAGAGTAACAGTCACAAAAAGTTCTCTAGGAAGGGATTTTTTTAAATATATCCATCAATACAGGTAAATAATATATGTTACAATGATACATCACATCTTTTTATCATTTTTATTATTAATGTCTTTTCTTGGTTGTTTTAGAGCGGGGTTTCTCATTTTGTGCTGCGAAAGTCTTAGTTGCAGAGAGCTGTCCTGTACATCGTAGGATACTTAGCAGCGACCCTGGCCTCTCACATGCCAATAGCACCCTCCAAGTTGTGACAATCAAAAATGTCTCCAGACACTGTCAGATGTCTTCATAAGACAACATTGCCTTCAATCAGTAACTGTTTTAGAGTAGAGGCATGCCATATTTAGACTTTAGGATATCAGAGGAAAAACTGTTCCAGTATCATGATATTCCCTGCCCATCTTCCAAAAAGTGCTACGGGAGGCTCTGAAAATATGGGCATATTCCTAGACATTTTTAGTTCCATTCAGTCTTTAGAATGGAATTGCAAAAGGCAAACAACTTTTGATTTTCCCATTATTTTGTTTATAACAAACCAAGAACATTATGATATAAGGAGTCATATACCATAAAATAAAATGTGCTGCATAGAATTCATAGAATAGAATCTATTCTATTTAACATGCAGACCTAAGCTGCACATGTAAAAAGTAAATACTAACTTATTACTCGTATAACTCACAGGCAAGAATTTACAAATACGGTATAGCAAAAACTTAAAGGAACTCCTCTGTACTGCTGGGGAGGAAGCTCAAAATTTTTTGTCATTACAGTTAAGAAAACTCACTATTACCATAACTTACAGCTTTAAGACTGGTAGTTAATGGTTTCTGTTTTCTTCTCTCAGTGAGAAATTATTCATTTCCAGGAATCTCTTGGAAAAGACAGCCCATGATATCTGAGTGAGGAACGAGCCAACTTTGAAGACCCTAAAAGCAGCATGACATTCATATTTCTGGTCAGAAGAATGCAGCTCTGGGAAACAGGGTCCCACAGGGTAACTACTTTTTGGTTATAGTCAAGCTCCAAGAAATTTTCTTTAGGAAGCCTTCCTAGGAGCCACACAAACACACTCATTTTTTATACCCTTACTTTACTGTTCCATGTTTCTGTTTCTGTGAGGCCCACGCATGTCACAAAATCAGCTTGTCAACATGGTCGTCAAAGGCCTACCTTTGTTGACTTAAGACACCACCTAGTTTGAAGAGACATAATTCAGCCCTTGGGTTTATTTTGAGAGAATGGCCTGTTGTACATTCCACAATCTGTAGAATTAGCTCGCCTGTGGTTTTGAAAAAAGAACAGATTGAGAACTCTTGCCCTTGTGGTTTTATTTAATGTTTAGAAAAGTTCAAGTTTAATCTAGCACTTTGGGATGTATACATTCTACTGGCTATATTTATGAAATTACAATTATTTTGCAGCAATTTCAAGCTCTAAGAAAATTATGTATGGATTTTATTGTTTAGGGTCAAACATGTTGGCAGTCAGTACCTGACAGGGACGAAGTGAGAGTTTTTTACTTAATGCTTCAGGATAGTCGACACAAGACTCTCCAGAATATTCAACATAAGAATTAACTAGATGGTTTTATTTTATCTCCGGGCTTGCTAGCACCTGTAAACTATTTGCTTTTATCTCAACCAACTAGTTAATTGCCAAAGGATTATTTTAGTTAAGTAGCCCTTAAAGTATGTTGTCTGGAACAGCAGCATCAGCATTACCTGGGAACTTGTAAAAAACGAAACTTCCTAGGTCCAACCCCAGGCCTACTGAATCAGAAACTCCAGGAGTGGGGCCCAGTAATCTGTATTTTGACAAGCTCTCCAGCTGATTCGAATGCACAACCAGATTTGGGAACCATTGTTTTAGACCATAATCGTGGAGACATTTTTTCTCTCTTGTCTCTGATGCCATGAAAAGCAAAATAATTTTTACTAAGAAGCAAATATTAGTTACTTAGTGCATGCTTCTTTATCTTCTTTGAAATGTGAGACCTACATTTAGTGTCACATTTTTTTAAGTCTTAGAATAGTCAGTCTTAATTGAATTGTGTTTTCAACTTCATAAAAAAATTTTTTTAACATCACCATTTGTTTGTTTGTTTTTGTTTGTTTAGAGATGGGGTCTCCCTATGTTGCCCAGGCTGGTTTCAAACTTCTGAGCTCTAGCCGTCCTTCCACCTTGGCCTCCCAAAGTGCTAGTGTTAGAGGCATGAGCCACTGTGCCTGGCCTGATTCTTGCCACTAGAAGTTCTATAGTAGCTTTTGGTCAAAAATACTAAGGTTGTGAACATCATTATCAAAATAAAAATTATGTATGCTGAAGTCGACTTTTCTTAGTTGTTTTAGAGCAGTTTTAGAATTACAAAGAACATTTCTCCATTGTAGTTAATTTGTGTTATTTCTTCCTTTCATAAAATAATAATAATGCTTGTATTAAAATCTAGTTACTCTCCTACCCCCATGCCAGCCAAAAGGAGATCAATTTTTTTTTTTTATAAAGATGGGGTTTCACCATGATGGCCAGGCTGGTCTTGAACTCCTGACCTCAGGTGATCCACCCACCTCAGCCTCCCAAAGTGCTGGGATTACAGGCAGGAGCCACCGTGCCCGGCCAATTTTTTTTTTTTTAATTCTACTCTTAGCAAAGATCTCACTTATAAGGAGCTCAATTTTTAAAATAAAGCCTCAGGCTATGAGACCCATGTCATTTGCTGCTTGTCTAGGTTTCTAGATCTGCATTTGTATCCCAGTTAAACAAAAGCTCCATATTGTTATTTCATGCACATATTTAAATAACTTTAATGGCAACCTTTGGAGTGGCTCATTTGAAAAGTCCGTTTTAGTCTCCTACCTAGTATTTTTCACTAGCTCATTGGGTAGAGGGTTTTTCATGCTACCCACGTGAAAGTATGCAAACATTTATAAGCGTAGGTCCACCAAACTAGTTAATTTGGACCCAAATGTGAATTTTGAGCAAGGCTGCTTGCAAATTCACATTTTGGACTCACTTTCAGGTTTCAGATATATAGAAAAACTCAAAGAAAATGAATAGAGCCTTTCAAAGCTTCGAAGATTTATTTAAAAGGAACAGCCACTAAAAACGGGAAAACAATACAGTACTATGGGAAGTAAGAACCTTATGATAGCTGTGTCTCCTAAACGGAGCTTTATAAACAGGAACTGATGTGGTTTTACTATGTATTTGCAAGGGATTTGACTGTAAAGCCGTAAGTTAGAGAAATCATCACTTATGTATAAACATGAGCATATGAATATTACAGAGCGACCTTTTTCCACTTATTTGTGTTCCTAAAACTGAATATTTATAAATCAAATCATAGTTTTCACTTGGTTCATATTATCATCTCAGAACTGGAGCTTCTTTTTCACTTGGCTAGGCGGAACTTGGCTGCTAAAATACCTATCCCCAATCAATCCCAGCCTAGCATCAAGTTAGGGAATTATAAATGAAGTAGCCACTGTGTAAAGGTACTGTTAAGGAATGAATCCAAGAATTATCTCATAATGCAGAAACTCGTCCCCTGTCCATCTCTTTAGCTTCAGATTTTTCTGTCATTTGTTGGATTGTGGCCCACTTTTAAGTGTGTATGTATGGTGCAGGTCTCAGCTGAATCTCCTAAACTAATCTGTATCCCCTAACGTGGTGGTGTGCAGCCCAGGCTGCCCAAGAGAATCACAAGAGAAACAGCCCTAATCAGTTGAATTAGAATCCCTGGAGATGGAATTGTTTTAAAAGCATCTAAGGTGATATTATTGTACAACCAGAGTTGATAACCTGACATTTGCCAGAAAAGACCGTTAATATTTTAGAATAGTTTATTGTGGTAGATAGAGTGATTTAAACTAGTAAAAATGTTTCACACCAAGAGGACTGATGTTTTATATCTTCCCTCCTCCTTAAAGAATTCATTTATTTCTGCTTCCTCACTTAGGGAAAAATGACTTTTACAATAATAGCAGGGTCTTTTTATACACGTTGCTCATTTGAGACTATGCTTTCTGTAAGTACTTGTCATTTCTCAAAACCATACATCAATCTAAAGTTTCTTTCTTCTTTCCTCAAAGCTTCTTTGTCTCAGAGGCAAAAATGTTCCCATTTCTTCCTCCCTTATCAACCAAGGCCCCTCTGTGTTCCTCTTTCATTTCATCTCAATACAGCTCTAAAATGTAGGCAAATAACATCCTCAAGCGTACAAGCTTTCCATTTCTCATGAGGGAATGAAGTGCCTTTCCTCCAACTGAAATATTTCTAAAGTACTCTTCAGCCACTGCAGTGTTTTGTCATTTTTGTCTGTCACCCGGGAATCAGAGCTATGCATGTGGATGATGACCCCCTCCTAAGTGACCAAATAAAAGAAGTTACATATGTCTTTTATTCACTCTGTGTTTCTCTGGAGACCTCCACTAGCAGGAAAAGAGGTGGTTACATTTTCATGAAGAGTAATATACTCCCAAGTTGGATTTTAATGGATAACATAGCTCTGGGTTAGATTCTTCCACATAAAGGTCACCACTTTTAATATAGAGGGTCATGGGTTTAGTCATTGGACAAGTTAATCAAATGGCTGCTGTAGTTTAAAAGTACATCTGCATTTGAATAAAATATAATTCGTGTTAGAGAGCTAAACTTGACGTTTGGTTTCCTCCAGGTAATAAAATAGCTTTTAATGAAACAAACATGTACCTTTCTGCTGCGGACCTGCATAAAGCGCATACAGCAATTGCATTTCTTTTCTGGCAATGGTAGGGAGTCTTTGACCTGCCATCGGCTGCTTTATTTTATTCAGTCTCAAGTAGTTAACCTATTGAGCTGATTAGAAAACAACTCAAAGTCATTCAGTACCACAGAAGAAAGGTTCAGAGAAGCCACAAAGTTAGTTGTACTTGTTTGGACATCAATATCATTCCAGGTATTACTACTGAGAAATGTCTTGGAATCAGCTGACCCCCTCTACGTCTAACACCATAAAAGGCAAAAAAAAAAAAAAAAAAAAAAGTCCAGGTTTTACTTTTCTCTGTGTTTTATCACTTATAACAGTACCTAACTCCTAATTGATACTCAAATACTTTTTTTACAGATTTTTTTAGCCCTAAGCCTCCTGTTTACCTGGATCAAATACCTTTTTTAAAAAAATGAATTAATTATTTTAAAAGATGGGGTTTCACCATGTTGGTCAGGCTGGTCTTGAACTCCCAACCTCAGGTGTTCTGCCCGCCTTGGCCTCCAAAGTGCTTGGGTTACAGGCATGAGCCACCACACCTGGCCTTCAAATACTTGAAGAAAAATTAAAGTGATATTTTTTACCGACCAGGCTAAAGTCAAAAATATATCTCTTCCTATGAATCATTGCAGCAATGTAGTATAGAGCCTCTTACAATTTTTAATAAAAATCACTGGAGAGTTGGGAGCAATGACTAACCCATTTCTTCACTTTTTAAAATTTACATATGGTAAAAATCACTTTTGTGTCTAGGACAGGTCTGTAATTAGACAAATACATACAGTAGTATGGTCACCACCATAATCAAAATACAAAGCACTTCCATCACCCCTCAAAATCCTTCAGGCTGCCTTTTTAATAAGTCCCTCTCTCTATTCTCAACCCCTAGCAACACCTGATTTTTTTTTTTAATTCCTCTAATTTTACCTTTTCCTGAATGTCATATAAATGGAATCATAGCATTTTGAATCTGGTATCTTTCACTTAGCATAATGTATTTGAGATAATATCCAAATCATCATGTGTACCAATAGTTTGTTCCTTTTTGCTGCTGTGTAATATGCCATCACACAGCTGTACTATAGTTTGCTAATCCTCTTACCAGTTGAAAGACATTTGGGTTATTTTCTGTTTGGGGCAATTGTGAATAAAGCCACTATTAATGTTTATGTACAGGTTTTAAGTGAATGGATCTTTCTTTCTTGTGAGTGTTTCTCTAGGAGTGGAATTACTGGGCCTTGTTGTAAATGAATGTTTATCATTTTATAAAGAACTGCCAAACTATCTTCCAGGGTGATTGTACTATTTTGTATTCCCACCAACAGTGTATGGGAAATTCGGTTACTCGGCAACCTCCCCAACAGTTGGTATTGCCAGTGGGTTGGTTTCGTTTTGGTTTTGGTTGATTGGATTTTGTTTATTTTCTTGTTTTTTTGGCTGTTCTAATAGTGGCATCTCCTTGTGGTTTTAACTTGTATTTCCACAGTGACTAAGGGTGTTCAGCGCTTTTTCATGGACCGATTTTGCATCCAAGTATAGTCTTTAGTGAGGCATCTTTTCAAACCTTTTGCCTTTTTTTATTTAACTGTTTTCTTATTATTGAGTTTAGAGATTGGTTTATATATTCTGAATACAAGGCTTTTTTCAGATATGTGTCTTGCAAGTTTCTTCCCCCAGCCTTTGGTTTGCCATTTCATTATATTAACAGTGTTTTTCATAAAGGAAAAGTTTTTGAAGAAATCCAGTGTATCAGTGTTCTTTTATGGACTGTGTTTCTGCTGATGTACCTAAGGAAACTTTTCCTAACACAAACTCACAAAGATTTTCTCCCATTGTTTCAACTGTAGTTTTTTTATTTTATTTTTAAGGCCGAGTCTCCCTCTGTCACCCAGGCTGGAGTGCAGTGGCGAGACCATGACTCACTTCAACCTCCTCCAGGGTTCAAGCGATTCTCCTGCCTCAGCCTCTCAAGTAACTGGGATTACAAGCACCCGCTACCATGCCCGGCTAATTTTTGTATTTGTAGTAGAGACAAGGTTTTCACTATGTTGGCCGGGATGGTCTCGCACTCCTGACCTCAAGTGATCTGCCTGCCTCGGCCTCCCAAACTGCTGGAATTACAGGCATGAGCCACTGGGCCTAGCACCAACAATAATTTTTAAAACTATTTTTGTAGGTTTTTAAAGTGAAATTTGGGAGCTTGCTGGCATGGAAAAAGCAATGAGAGAGAAGTTCTCATTATATGTGTCCCTTAGACATCCCTTACCTAAACCAAAAGCTTAAACTGATACAGGAAAAAAATAGTTTCATTTCAAAAATTAAAACAGATTTTCAGTGTTGTGCTCAGACGTTGTGGAATAAAGATACCTAGACCCCCAAAAACTAAAAAGAATGCAATTGAGTAAGTTATTAGTGTCAGAGGGACTATGTCAAGACATAGCTAATATATGGATAGCTAAAGTATTCATTTTCTGATTGAAGTCAACTTTTAAAACCTGAATCATTTCACAGTCTTTATATTTGTAGAAAATAAATATTTTACACCTTGATAATTCATAATAAATTGCTGAGAAAACGATTACATTTTCAAAAGTGTCGGAGCACACCAGTTTCCTCAATCTTACACAGACATCAAGCAAGTTCTTGCTCTTTCCTTTCTCTCCTTCTCTGCAGTTTTCTCTCTCTTTTTTTTTCTCTTCATCACTCCCTTGAGTCTTCCATTTTTCTTGCAAATCCTGACTTACATATTCTCATCCTTGTGCCCTGTAATTTCTTTTTCTTCCTATTTTCCTCTGTCTTCTCTATTTGCCCCACATTTTTGTATCTTTTAATTCACTACAATATGAAACCAGTTTCCTTCTCTGGGTAGTATTTATTTAATGAGCTCTTTTTTTTCCCTTTTGTGATTTAAATGTTTATTTTTTGATATTTTTATTTTTTGGCCTTCCAACTCAGAAATTTTTAGAAGCACTAAGTAAGTCACTGTTTGCATGTACTTCAGTCAATCATGGTTTACGCTCTCCAGAAAGAAAGTATCCTTTGATGTAATAAGGACATGTCCCACCTCTGCTCTGTGAAGTACCAGTATTAGAAAGCATCCGTGAGGATCATTTTATCCATTTCCCTACCAGTAAAGTATCCAAAAGTAAAAAGTTATGTAATATAGTTAACATTAAGTGTCTAGACATAGCCACTTTGCTAATACATTCCAGCGTCTCGCTCTTGTTTTCAGTGGCTTAAAGACATGTAGTAATCTTATTGATCTGCTTTCCAATTTTTCTGGCTGTATTTGCCCTACAGGAAGTATTTTATTAATTATAGTTCAGTTGCATTTTCTAATATTATTACATACATATCCACAAGCTAAACCATCCAGAGAGATTTACTTGGTTTTCCCGTTCTTTCCTAGTTAATAATGCTAGCTAATACTCTTCAAAATTAAAATTTTCTTTGGTTTTACTAACTTTATGCAAGTAATGGATTAACTGAATTTAAAGCCCTAAAGAGTAGATGGAGATGAAGATATGAAGATTTTTCTGCATCCACCCGTGGGTCAAAGCCTCATGTCAAGCAAAAAGCTTAAGAAGCAGAAACATTTCTAAAAATGAACAATTTAACAGACTAGAACTGTGCATTTCCCATTATGGTTCTTTATATGGTATTTGATAACTGAATCACCTTACTGACATCTTACTTTTGAGTGAAAAGGTAGTATAATGTAAATACAAATTGCATAGGCATTTGGATGAAGTAAGACTTCATTGTTGGTTAATAGTCTGGAAAAGAAGACACCCCTGGCTAACGAGGAAGATTCAGTTAGGCTTTTAAAGTAGCATGTCATACTAGCAACAACTGGATTCTCGTCTCCGCTTTTGCCACCTGCTAGTTCAGTGACCTGGCACAAGGTCTTCTGTTTCCTAGGCTGTGAAATGTAGGAATTTACTCAGATGGTCTCTAAGACCCCCTCCAGCACTGAACAAAATTGGAGGGAGGAAGTAATACACTCATCTTCCCTACTCCACCCCCAGCCCAAAGCCAGCTAGGTTTTCTCCAGATACAAGTGCATGGAGCCACAGAAAACTTCACTGACATCTTCTCAAACCTCATTGCTCCAGCGTCTGGGCTGCCCCTTTTGAGCTCCTTCCAGGAGGAGGGCTTGTGCCAAGGGCAGTCCCTCCCTGAACTATGAAGCACACTCTATGAGTGCCCCTTCTCAGAGGGTCCCAGGCGTCTTTGTCCACATTGGTCCATTGTGCAGCTGTTTGCTATCGTTTTCTTCAAGATTCAAATTTAATTGTCCCGATCTTTTAAGTCTTTAAGATAGTCAAGGGAACGTTAGTTCACTGAAAATAATTGAAAACACCTTTTGGAAAAGGGCAGCCGGGAATGCAAGCATGGGATTCAATCATGCTGATCGTGATTTTTCAGGGAAGAGATTACTCCTCTACCTTATAACATTTTCTAAGAAATTTAGAGAAAGCATTTCCACCTCAGATTTTCTGAGTCCTAGTCTTTGAGAGCAAGACAAGGCCACAGAGATGCGTGACTTGCCCAGGGCCTCCCAGTGGTAGGTTATGAAGCTGTTCTGCCATCCCCTGCCTGGGTTCTTTTTCTGCAACACCAGCCTCAGCCTTTCCAAAGCCAGACACACTATCCAGGGGTTGCAGTCAGGTTCTCTGTAACATTTCTCATTGCCTTCGACCCTGAGTCACTGAGCATGAAATAAGGCCCTATTAATTAGCATAGCCAAGTGCTAAGGAAAACCTCTCCGTCAGAACCGCACGACTTGTCTCCTCACCACTGTCCTAGGAGCTCTCTGCAGGCGTGCCGGCGCTGACAGCTGACTGGCCTCAAGAACATGGTGTTTTCTGTCTTCTCTAGAGCGCGCGTGCTTCATTCCATCCCGTGTAGTCTGAAGTATATTTTAAGAACACTTGAAATGAGTGCAGAGGTTAAACATTTGCAAATAGGCTTGGGATTACAAGTAATTTTAACCCAAGGTCATGTGGAAAATGTCATCCTTGGAACCCTGCCTTGAAGGGGTGTGCATATATGTTATGTGTGTTCATGTTCACCTTCTTCTCCCAAAACAAAAATGTTTTCATAAATGAGCTTTGTGGAATTTGATTGGAAAGACTTACTTTTTTTTTTTTTTTTTAAATTTATAAAGACGTGGTTTCACCATGTTGGTCAGACTGGTCTTGAAGTCCCGACCTCAGGTGATCCACCCGCCTTGGCCTCCAAAGTGCTTAAATTACAGGCATGAGCCACCACCCCCGGCCTAAGACTTACGTTTTGTAAGGGAAGCAGCAGCGTAAGGTAACAAGGGAAGAGCAGTCAGTTTTAAAGATGCCGATGAATGCTTCGCAGCATGTGGCTTCTACCCTGTTCCCAGCCGTAAGCATCGTAAGTTATTCTGTCACCAGAAAAGTAGTCACGTTCTAACTGATGTGCCTGACTTATAGTACAGGAGCATACCAGCTCCTCAATTTCCCACATAGTCTTTGCATCTGAAGCCACTTGGGTATCCCACATTCCTGTTTCTGCCATCTCTGAAAAGAATACAAATAATATTGGAAAACTAATCGTTTTCTGCCAGTATCATCATCCAGAAGTAAAGTCCTTTTTCTAGACGCATTTCCAATATTTTCCTTAAGACAGGATTATTGGCGCAATGTGTCCTCTCGTGATTCAGAGGTACATTGTTCTGATTCCACGTCGGGCCTGAGTGAATGTTAATTGAAATTTTAAAGGCAGTATAGCATGTTGGTTAAGAACTCAGGTTCTAGGGTCAGATTTCTCAGGTTAGAATCTTAACCCTGATCTTTACCGGCTATGTGTTCTAAAGCAAGTTGCTTGCTCTCTCTGGACCTTATTTGTGCCACATCTGTAAAATGGGGTTGCAGATATTAATATCTACTTCATAGGGATATCATGAGCAGTGGACCTCAAAAATGTACTCTCAAAAGAACTTAGGAAAAAAAAATGCATATTTCCTCACACATTTTTAAGTTTCATCTAAAACTTTTTATCATGGTTTTCAAAGTTTATTTTTGTTATTGGGAGGTAGAAAAGAGAACATATTCTATAACATTATTAAATAAGAATTGATTGTGATTGAAAATAGTTGACGTATTACCTCTTACACAAAAAAATATACTTTTAATTCTTTTAAGTAAACTTTTTACTTTGAGACAGTTGTGATTCACATGCATTTGTAAGGAATAATAGTGATTCTACATACTTTTTAACATGTTTCCTCCAGTGGCAACATCTTACAGAGCTGTAGTAGAATGTCCCAACCAGACTCTCTGGCTGAAGATGTGCTGATGAAAGCATGTGTCCCTGAAACCAGCAGTATGTCCAGTCACAACATATTTCGGATTCCGGGAAGTCTATTTACCCCAAAGACAATGGCATACAAGATAATGAACTATAATAAGATTTGTATTGGGTGAGAAGTTTTGCTTTTTTTAACATGGAAACGACAATATGAATGTTGTTGAATTCTCAGGCAGCTAAAAAATTAAGTATAAATGGAAGTTAAGGTCTAAAGACAGATTTCCTTAAAATACCCTTGCCTATGTATATCTTGTATTTGCATGCCCGGCACACATACCCCAGTTGGAAGGCCACTAGTTATGAGGGTTAAATGAGTCAATGCATGTTAAGCTCCTAGAATAATGCCTGGTGTGTAATATGCACTGAGCAAACATACATTATTAGTATGGTTATTTTAGGTTCTTCCTTTAGAAAAAAAAAAATCATGCTTTATTTTGAGGTCCTACCTTGCCCTCATGTCTTATCTGCCTGCATTCAGCATCCTTTAGAATTAAATGAGTAAGGGTCAGAAAAATCTGTTACCTCTGTATTAGAATCACGGTTCCATTCTTCTAACAAGACAAACTCATTCCAGGTGTTAACAGCGGGAACTTTCTGGTCAAATTCCATTCAGTTTGGCTATCTATAAATGTGATCTTCTCCTGGATACACATAACTTTCCCTACCTGTGGATCCAGCCTGATGCTAAAGATTCCATACATTGAGAATTTGTGGAGTTTCATAAATACCTTGAAGGAGTAGAGGTTACTGGATAAGTGCAGAACCAGAATACAGAATGGAAAAAATTGAAGCGTGAAATGTAAAAAGAAAAGGGAAGCTCATTTTAAACACACTCTATGCACTGGTCATCAGACACTTAGAAATCTCAAAATGGAAACAGGGACCCCTGGCCTAACATATTACCAGATAAGCGGAGTTGGGTGGCTTATGTCATTAGATATTACTTCCGTGTTTATAGCTGAAGTCTTCTGTAACTTTTTAATTACCAAACAACATATGTTCATTTTAGAAAAAAGTCAGATAATCCAAAGGGAGAAAATAAAAGTCACTGATTTACTACCACCTAGGGATAAAGATTTCGATATATATGTTCTCATTATTTTTCTTACACAAAAAATATATTTTTAATTTTTTTAAGTAAACTTTTTACTTTGAGATAATTGTGATTCACATGCATTTGTAAGGAATAATAGAGAGTGATTCCACATACTCTGTAACCTGTTTCCTCCAGTGGCAACATCTTACAGAACTGTGGTAGAATGTCACAACCAGCGTATTGACATGGATACAGCTTAGAAAACATTTCCATCACCACAAGGATCCCTCATGTTCATCTTTTATAGCCACAGCAATTTTCCTTCCACCCCCTACTCTGTCCTGAAACCCAGACAATCACTATTCTGTTCTCCATTTATAAAATTTTGTCACTTCAAAAACAGTATGTAAATGAATCATACAACACATAACCTTTTAGGATTGGCTTTTTTTTCATTTAGCGTAATTTTCTGAATGTTTATCTAGGTTATTACATGTATCAATACTTTGTCCCTTTTATTTATTAATACTCTACAAATGACATCTGAGTTTTTTCCAGTTTTTGGCTATTACAAATAAAACCACTGTGAAGATCTGCATACAGGTTGCTGCGTGAACATGCATTTTCATTTCCCTGGGATGGATGTCCAGGAGTGCAGTTGCTGGGTTCATATGTTAGTTTTATAGAGTGACTATACCAATTTACATTCCTATTAGCAATGTATGAGTGATCTAATTTCCCTGCATCCTCACCAACATTTGGTGTCAGTATTTTTTAATTTTAGCAATTCTGATAGATGTGTAGTAACACTTAATTTTGATTTGCATTTGCATTTCCGTAGCGGTTAATAATGTGGAACATCTTTTCATCAATTGTCATCTGTATATCCACTTGGATAAAATGCTGACTCATGTATTTTGCCCATTTTCTAATGGACTTGATTGGATTGTTCTTTATTGTTAAGGTTTTTTTTGTTTTGTTTTGTTTTTAAAGATGGGGTTTCACCATGATGGCCAGGCTGGTCTTGAACTCCTGACCTCAGGTGATCCACCCACCTCGGCCTCCCAAAGTGCTAGGATTACAGGCGTGAGCCACCGCGCCCAGC
>CAUYLG010071996.1:0-19496 GCA_963573385.1 Cacajao melanocephalus
GTTATTGGGGTGGTTGGGGATGTTTATTTGTTTTAATTTGTTTGGGGGTGTTTGTTTTTTGCCTTTTACACGAAATACTGCTGGGGAAACTGTGTTTTTTTCGTTATAAAAAAAAAAAAAAAAAAAAAACAAGAAAAAGAAAAGAAAAACCTAATTACCTTGTCCAACTAGTATCGTGAAAAAATAATTACTGGTTCACTCAGGCCACGGATCTGGTCTTAGATGTTTTTCCCTTATCTCTCCAAGACCCTACTCCCCCTGCATCCAGAACTATCCAACTTCTTCCAGCTTAGCCTGGCATTTATTTGAATGCCGTTCTATTATTGGCTGATACAAAGCGGGGCGGGGGAGTTTGGCACCCTAAACCTCCATTCCTCATCTTCCTTTTGGGAGTCCCACTAGGTCCAACAGCCTGAGATTCTCAGAACCGGCTCTGCCCCTTGACTTGGTTTGCTTAACTGTTTCTCAAAAAAGTATCTGCAGCACAGTTTACAATAGCAAAGACCTGGAACCAACCCAAATGCCCATCGATGATAGACTGGACAGGGAAAATGTGGCACATATACGCCATGGAATATTATGCAGCCATCAAAAACGATGAATTCGTGTCCTTTGTAGGGACATGGATGAACCTGGAAACCATCATTCTCAGCAAACTGACACAAGGACACAAAATCAAACACCGCATGTTCTCACTCATAGACAGGTGATGAACAATAAGAACACATGGACATAGGGAGGGGAGTACTACACACAGGGGTCTGTTGGGGGGGAAATAGGGGAGGGACAGTGGGAGGTAGGGAGGTGGGGAGAGATAGCATGGGAAGAAATGCCAGATATAGGTGAAGGGGAGAAAAGCAGCAAATCACACTGCCACATGTGTACCTATGCAACAATCTTGCATGTTCTTCAGATGTACCCCAAAACCTAAAATACAATAAAAATTTAAAAAAAAAGAAAATAGGGTTACTTTTCTTAAATTACTGGATTTTTTTCATATTTGTTATCCTACCACATTAAAATTTGCTACTTGCAAGGAACTAGGGATTGAGCTAAAGGTGGTCATTAGAGGGAAACTTTTTTTTTTCCAGATGAATCTATTTTCTGTATGTTACAGAAACAACAAGTTAGTTAATGGAGGTTTTGTTTAGAATCACTCTGTACTTGTTAAATGGCTTTCTGAGATTCTCAGCAGGTTGTTCTTACCTCCCAGTGGCAGAGACTAAAAAAAAAGAAAACAAAAAAGTGTCCTGATACCTGGGAGCTGCCTGATGCAGTGAACAAGGCCTTGGGGTTGCTAGGAGTTAGCCTGGTATTCACAGCTGGTTTTGGTTCTCCTATTGAAAATAATAGTTTCATAGAACATCAGAATCAGACAGGTACTCTGTGAGCACGATGGACTGAGACAGAACACAAGGCCACTCAGTCATCATGTCTGCGCCCAGACAAAACAGGAATATTGTCCAAACCACAGACATAACCAGGCACATCTCTCTTGGGAATGATTGCTGCTTCTTTACCAATTATAGCTGTAACCTCAGGATAGTCTTTCGTACCTTCAGGTAGGATTTATAAAGCCACCCAGTCATAGCACTGCCACCCCAACCCCTGCTTTCTGTCAGAATCCCGTTAAAAATGAAGTCTCTCTTTCTTAAATCCTCCTCAAAATTACCTAACACAAGCACAAATCTTACAATTGATTAATGGCCAGTTTTATGTGTTGGCTAGACTGTGGTCCCTAGTTATTCACACACTAATAATCTGAAGGTATTTCGCAGATGTCATTAAAGTTCTTAATCAGTTAACTTTAAGTAAGAATTTATCAGAGATAAATTGGGTGAGCTTAGTCTAAGCAGTTGAAAAGTCTTAAAAGCAAAGCCGAGGCTTCTCTGAGCAAACAGAAATTCCACTGTGGACAGCGCATCAGCCTGTGCTAAGAATTCCAGCCTGTCTTTCCTGACGACCGCCTCCCAGTGGATCTTGGACTTGCCTAGTTCACCCCCCTAGTTGCACAAATTAATTCCATTCAATCATTCTCTTAATATATATGTTCTCTTGGTTCTACTTCTTTGGTCCCAACAAGCTTTTACTGAGCTGCTGCGTGATTCCTCATGGTGAGTTTTCTCCATCACTGCAATGAAAAATAAAGCCAACTTGTTCGTTTAAGGGTGTGTCCTGGCTGGAAGCACTCATGGTACCTCATTAGGCAGTTGTGAGGAATGTAATATATTGTACTTGGAATGAATTACTCTTTATATATACTTGTCATACTTTAGTATCATCCACATTTTTCAAGGAGGACATTAAAGCTCATAGAGGTAAAGTACTTTTCCCAGGGTCACACAGCTGGTAAGTAGTAGAGATGGGATGCTATAGGCAAGCCATGAGTCCTCATGAGGGTTGAGGGGTAAGGATCTCCTTCTGTGTGGGTTCAGAATAAGTTCTCCTAATATGTTTAGGAGAGATATATGACACTGTAGGTGCCTTATTACTCCTTCTAGCCCCTGCCAGTGTGAATTAAGAGAGTTTTTGAGGTTGCACTTACGATGTGCTCTTTTTTTAAAAAATACGGAAAAGAGTTAACAGTTTATTATAATTTATTTTATTTAACAATCTAGGAAGTTCACAGCCATCAGCAGTTCTAGTGCAATTTCAGGTGCAATTGGGAATTCAGGAATCCATGCAGCATCCTCTTTGCTGTGTAGTAAATAACACATTTCTACTTTTTTAAACTCTGTATCCAGATGTATCTGCTTTGTATCTCACAGAAATTTCTTAAGATTTTGGGAAATGAATGAAATATTTCCTGATAGTACTCCAGAATTTCTGCTATTAATATTGCAGTTTAAAAAACTCAACTCTAATTAGGAAGTTAAGGTGTTAAATATGGAATCAGAATTGTATTGATGGGAAGTTGTGGGTGGAGTCTCAGATCTCACATCCTGTGGGATGGAGGGAAAGTCCAAGCAAGGCCAGGTCATTGACTAAGAGGTAATCCATGCCTTTTCTATCGTTAATCCATACCTTTTCTATCCTCCTGCTTCATCTATCCATAATACAGCGAACCTTGTTCTATTTGCTTTTGTCTTCAGGTCATAATTTTAATGTAAGGTAAAATAATCAGTAAATTAGGCTCAGATAGAAGAACAGTATACCATTTTAACAAAACTAATTTCTTACTTTTGTCTGGTAGGAATAGAAAACGTCGTCAGCACTTTGGGAGGCTGAAGTGGGTGGATCACGAGGTCAAGAGACTGAGACCATCCTGGCTAACATGGTGAAACCCTGTCTCCACTAAAAAAAAAAAAAAAAAAAAAAAACCCAAAAATTAGCTGGGCGTGGTGGCACACACCTGTAGTCCCAGCTACTCAGGAGGCTGAGGCAGGAGAATCGCTTGAACCCGGGAGGTGGAGGTTACAGTGAGCCGAGATTGTGTCACTGCACTCCAGCTTGGCAACAGAGCGAGACTCCACCTCAAAAAACAAAAAAGGTCCTCTTCATAAATTAATAGTGGTCATACAATTTGGAGTTCAAAATAGTACTTTGTCCAATAATTTTCTTAGAAAGCATTAATTGACATGCCATTGATTTCATAACTAAAATATCAATGAATGTGCCGTTACAATTGATATCATTAAGGCCCCTCTAAGAAATTAGGCAGAAGTTATGTTAGTCTAATGAATAGTTGTAACATTCTCTAAGACCATATTCTTTAGGTTTAATTTTATGAATTGATGAACTTTTACTCTGAAGTCCAAAACTTCTATCTTGCAGTAGTTGAAGGTGCATCACAACAATAACAAAGTCTAGAATAGCAAAATAAAAAGAATATAGATTTTGTAATAAAATAAATATGAATTCCATGTGGCTTTTTATTTCATCAGCTGCATCACCCTGGGCAAGCCACTCAAAATACCTGAGCCTTAGGGTTATTTTCTATAAAATGGGATGAAAACTATTAGATGGTAATTAATATGAAATGATAGATAAGTACAAATTATACAGTTAAACACAGTCTAATGTTTGATACCTAGCAACTATTCCTAGGTGGCAGCTGCTACATAAAGACAAATATTAATAATAATAATGATAGTAACATCATGCATTGGGCTAGAACAGCCTGTCACTTTTTCCTCATGCATTTAACCTCCTCCTCCCTGTGGCACTCCAGGCTTGTAGAAACCTGTGAGCCACAGAAACACCAACAGATTCCTGGGAAACAGAATTTATTTGAAGACTGTTGCATCTGTCAGATTTTTCTAGGTAACAAACTATTCCAAAACTTTAATGACTTCAAACAATGATTTAGTATCTTCTTATGATTCTGTAAGACAGACATTCTAAAACGGGGCCAGCTTTCCTCATGTGATGTTTGACAATGTCTGGAGATAGCTTTGTTGTCCTCACTGGGGAGGGTGCTACTGGCAGGTATTGGGTAGAGGCTGGGGTGCTGCTACACATCCTGCAATGCACATGAGAGCCTGCTACAAGAAAATAATCATCTAGAACAAAATGTCAATAGTTCTGAGGTTGAGAAACCTCATTTTAGAGCGTTTTTTAAATATTAAAAAATGTTTCATTTCCAGTGTTTATTTCTTTGTATAGATCCAGGTTTCTATATGATATCATATTGCTACCATGTGAAGATCTTCCTTTTACATTTCTTATGGTCCAAAAATCCCATGGACACCAATAACCCCATGACTCAAAGATAATAATGAATACTTGACTGTCTCAAGGCACGGAGAAAGGGACAAATGAGCGTGGAAGCATTCCCCTGCCCTCATCTTCTCTTTTTAGTGCTCATTGTAAGTCCTTGTATTATTGTAAATAATTTTATAAAATATTCCTTTTATGTGAAGTATTTTTAAAATCCCCAAACATCACACATATCTGGATTCATTTTTCCCTAAAATTTTAGGGTATTAAAACATTTGAATTTTTCTTGTGTTATTATCTCTATTTTTAATGTTCTGGCCAAATCACAACTTAAAATTTCTAGGTAAAATGCTTTACATATATATGTTGACATTTGGTAAATACATATGAATAATTTCATATAAACACTTGCTTTTAAAGTTTCCATTTAAAATTATTTGTCATTTTTAAATCATTAATGCTAAGTAAGAATAACTATACAGCTGGCTGTGGAGGTGTGTGCCTATACTCCCAGAAACTCAGGAGACTGAGGTGAGAAGATCACTTGAGCAAGGAGCTTGAGGCCAGCCTGAGAAACATAGTGTTGCAGGACTTTTCCTTAGTTCTGCTAACGACAGCATTCTTGCCACACAGCCGCAAGAAATTAGGTTCACAGACAACTTGAAGGGTGAGTAGGGCAACTTGTATTGGGCAAAAAGGAAGAAAAAGGAAAACAGAGGCTCTTACCAAAGAGAGAAAATGCGTTTTTTCTGCCAGTGGGCTTCCCACCTCATACACCAAATTCCAGGTTCCACCCTAAGAGATGGGGTCAGGCTCCTCCCCGCTGCAAACGGTGCAAACTTCTGTGGCTCCATCCCAGTTTGCACTCTTCCCAGTGAGCAGGCTGACTGAGTCTACTGGGGGCCCCTTCCCACCTGGCTATCTCAATAGCAAGACCCCATTTCTAAAAGTAAAGTAAATAAATAAAAAGATCTATTCAAAGAACATTGACAATATGTACTTTAGGATTGGAGAGCTCCTAGGAAAAGAATCAATCACTATTAGGTGATATCATCTGTTTCCCAGAGTCAGTCCTAAAACTGATTCAGATGAATTAAGAATTTCAGTTCAACTCAACAAGTATTTAATTAATACTATAGTCTCTGCACAAAGTCTTCATCAAATAACCTATTCTGTTTAGCTGAAGAGTAACGGGGGACTATGGTGAAAGCAGATCTGCACATGGAAGTGATTTTGTGTGTTTTTCCATAGAAGATTGTTAGGGAGTGGTATTTTCCTTATACTATTGTTTTTTATTGTGTAGATTATTTAAGAGAGTTGTTTAAAGCAAATAGTTCATACATATAGGAGCTGTTACTGACAAAGAATTGGTGGGGATGATATTAAATAACAAACAATTATTTTTGCAAGGTTACCTGGTAGGTAACAGACAGTTTAGAGCAAAATTAGTAGCAATGTATTGTGTGTTTATGGAATATGAGGGAGTATAATACATAATAACAATTGTACAATAAATAAGAGAGAGAGAAATTTGGAGCATATTGAGCTAAGGCATATTTGAAAGTATATTGTACATGTATGTAAAATCCTAAGGAAAAACTAATCCAAAAGAAGGCAGAAAAACAATTTTGAAAACGAACAAATATTTAATAGATTTAATAGACAATATCTAGCAAAAATAATCCAACCATATTAATAATTTCATTAAATATAATTGGCCTAGACACACCAATTAAATGATAAAGAAGATCAGACAGTAAAAATGGCACACTTGAACTATAATCTGTCTACAAGCAACCCACTTTAAATATAAAGGCATACCTACATTAAAACTAAAATGAGTGAAACTGTATACCATGCAAACAAAATCAAAAGAAAATTCAAATAGTTATGTCAATACTAGACAAAGCAGATGTCAGAACAAGAAATATTACTAGGGATAAAGAGGGGTATTATTTAATGATAAGGGGTTATTTTTCCAAAGACACATAGCAATCTTAAATGTGTATGCACCTAACAGAGCTTCGAAATACCTGAGACAAAAGCTGATAGAAATTAAAAGAGAAATAGAAAAGTCAAAAATTATAGTTGGAGATTTTATATTGACTTTTCAGTATTTCATTTAAAAATTAAGCAGAAATTAAAAATTAAGCAATAAGAATATAGAGTAACTGAACAATGCTATCAACTAACTTTACTAAGTTATAATTACAGAATCACAATTCAGGTCACAATTTCCAAAGTTAGAAACATAGAAAACCCAAGATGAAAGTGAAAATGTTTGCTATGAGACTCTCTCTGTCTAAAGAGGCTTCTCTAAACCAAGTACAGGAAGATCTGTGTGGGTGAGGAAAGAAAATCTAAAAATTGAGTAAAATTTTGGAGCTTGATTTTACTAGACATGATATAACATTAAAGCAGAGGAAAATGGTAAACTATTTTTCTTGGAGAGGGAGCTCTCATATTTCTCTCTGGGTCATCAGTGTCACATTATCTTCTTGATGGGGCTTTCTCCAGAGGCTTAGAAAATTTGCTCATGCCCTTCAGTGACTGGGTCATTAACTTTAGCATTGTATCAGTCAAGCCTGGTAGGACATGAATGGAAGAGGAAATCTTACTTTAAAGGGACGCAGCCTCCTTTCTTTTCCTTTTTTTCCCCCTCTCCCTTTTCTTCCAGAGCAGTTCCATTCTAAAGCTATTGGCAGGAAGAGGCAGAACAAAGTGGGCATTTGCACTGATATGAGAGAAGCTATGTTGTCAAAATATGGGTGTCAGACTTAAGTAGTTTGAACAGGGCATCTGTGCAGGTGGGTCGCCTAGCTTAGGTGGGGTCAGAACCCAAGCAATGTGAGAAGGGCATCCACTCAGAATAATAGCCTGGCTTGGATATTAGAGCTTAAACCTCTTGAAGATGGTTCTGAACTTCCACATAGATGTATGCCCTGCTTTGGTGTGTCAGAACCTGAGCAGGATAAAGAGGGCATCTAAATGGGGCAGTAACTAAGTTTTGTGAGTCAGAACCGACTGGTGTGAGAAGAGCATCTATGTAGTGAAAGATTGGGAGGAGATGGGAGATTGGTGCTATACAGGGGGATTGTTCAAGAAAGTATAAAATGGTAAAGCAATAGGATCCAGAATTCTCATCATCAGTGAAAGAAAGCACAAATTTAGGAAGGAAAAGCTAGATTGAATTCTGTCAAGTAGGACTGGAATCAGAAGTACAAGGAGAAGTTATGCTTTCATATATATATATATATATGAAAATATATTTAATATTTTCTATATGTGGGTTTTCATTCTGAATGAACTTACCATTCATTCAGGGGGAACTGCATCATTGGCCACTCGATTTTGTATAGGGGCTTGATTATGGAGTTCATCTGCGTGTGTTTCAGCTGAATGCCAGATGTTTCTTTCCTTTGATAAATATTGCTTTTACGAGAGTCACCATTTTCTTATGTGTAGTTATGCATACACACTTTAGGATGGCTCTTATTCGTATATATATAAGTTTCTGGTTGGGGGTGTCATTTGTGATTGTGGTCACGTTGACATTAGCCATTAGGCTGATGCTCTTCATAAATATATATATATGTGTTTTTATGTATACATATATATAAACTCTGTCCTGATCCTGTGTAGGCCTGAGCTAACATGTAGCTAATGTATGTGTATTATATATATATTTCATATCTTTTCTATATATTAAATACATATTTTTATATGTTTTCAATATATATAATATGTATATATATTTTCTATATATAAATACATATTTATATAATTTAAATATATAAAATACATATTTATATAATTTATATAAAATACATATTTCATTTTCATATGTATTTTCAGTACATATGAAAATACATATTTTCTTATATATTTTCAAGATATATAAAACATGTATTTTAATATATATTTTCACATACATTTATATTTTTGAAGTGGCTACATCGTCTGTGGCATATAACCTGGGGTCCATCGTGCATGCCAGGAAAATTCCTTTTTTAGAACTTTACTTCTTTTTTTACTTCTAGTTCTTCCCTGAGTGTGATCAGAATCATGAATCTGTACTAAGTCTGCTGTGGTGAAACCATCAAAAACCCTGAGGGAAAAATCCCAAAAGAAATTTATGTTCAAAAGAACTAAAGAAAAGGAACCCTGTGGCCTAAGGAATGTGGAGTATGTCCCCTTACATTTTTTCTCAATTTTCTCTTCCCACTTTGCCTCAAGGGAAACCCCAGTTGTACAGAATCACATGACAATACTCTGAAAGAAACCAAGCTTTCTGGCCAGAGGAACTGGTAAAGGGACATATGGGAACTGGAGAGTGTGGGAAAAATCTCAGAGGAGAGAGTGAGAGAAAGAGATCCCTAATTCTACACATGAACCATCGTAACTCCCAGGGTCCTGGGCTCCCCAAGCCGCACATGAGGGGAACAGTTTCACACCAGCATGTCAAAGCCATTAGAAGCTGAACTATGATACAAATATCACAGTCCTAGTGCCAGACTAGTGGCTGAGAGGCCTGGGCACAGGACAGGCATAAACAGCATGGCAAAGCCTTGGGAAACTATAATGACATTAGAACTACTGCATACAGAAGGTGAGATACAGCTCGCATTCTAAACTTGATGAGATTAGTTGCTTGCTAAAACAAAAAATTCAACCTTCTGCTAGAATTTTAATGGGACCCAGAGCTCACAGTGTAATACAATCATGCATCACATAACGACAGTTCAGTCAAGGATGGAACATATATAGGTTGGTCCTCATGAGATTGTGATGGAGCTGAAAATTTCCTATCCCCATATCATAGCCATTGTAACACTGTAGCATAAGGCATTACTCACATGTTTGTGGTGATGCTGGTGTAAACAAACCACCTGTGCTGCCAGTCACATAAAAGTATAGCAATACAATTATGTACAGTACACAATATTCAATAATGGCAACAAATGACTACGGTACTAGTATATGTGTATACTATGCTATACTATACTTTTTATTGTTATTTTAGAGTGTACTCTTACTTACAAAAAAAAGTTAACTGTAAAACAGCCTCAGATAGATCCTTCAGGAGGTATTCCTGAAGAAAACCTTGTTATCACAGGAGGTGACAGCTCCATGTGTGTTCCTGCCTCTAAAGACCTTCCAGTGGGAAAATGGGAATGTGAAAGACAATGATATTGATGATCCTGACCCTGTGTAGGCCTGAGCTAACGTGTGTGTTTGAACCTTAACTGTTTAGAAAAAAAAAAAGTATAAAAAGTAACATGTTTGGAAAAAAGTTTAAATGAGAAAGATACAGAAAAAGAAAATACATTTGCATAGGTCTAAGTGTGTTTTGTGTTTTAGGCTAAGTGTTATTACAAGAGTCAAAAAGTTAAATAATTCAAAAAGTTTATAAAGTAAAAAAGGTACCGTAAACAAAGGTTAATTTATCATTTGGAGAAAGAAAATTTTTTTCTGTAAATGTAGTGTAGCCTGTTACAGTGTTTACGAAGTACACAGTGGTGTACAATAAAGTCCCAGGCCTTCATTCACTCACCACTCACTCACTGATTCACCCAAAGCAACTTTCAGTCCTACAAGCTCCATTCATGATAAGTGCCCTATGCAAGTGTATGAATTTTTATCTTTTACAATTTCACAACACAACTTATGCTAAGGGAAATAAGCCAGTCACAAATGAAACACAATACATGGCTCACTTATGCTAAGTGAAATAAGCTAGTTACATAATAAGCTATGATTTTGTTCTGCAACCAAGGATCTATTTGGTTGTTTAGGTATTCCCTTAGCCTTTTAGCCCTTTCTTTAAGTTTTTCAGCAGTGTCAAAGACAGGTTTATTTTGGAGAATAAACCTGAGCAGGCTTCTGACTGATTTTGGTCAGGAGTCCTCTCTTTACAGACTGAGAGTATTTAAAGGTTTAGAGTAAAAGAGCTTATCACAGACTTGAATGTTTCTGTGTGAAGGAAAACTTTATTGTGAGATTGGAATGTCTCCTGTGGGAGGGAAGGCTCCCTTGGGATTGGCATCTCTCCAGTCAGAGGAGAGGTTCTCTTGGGGCTGGCATGTCTCTGGTCGAACAGGGGTTTACTTCAGGGTTGGATGTTTCTGGTCAGAGGTGTCATTTGTGGTTTATGATCATGCTGACATTAGCCATTAGGCTGATGCCCTTTGGGTTGGAGGTAGGTGGCTTTTGATGAAGGGGAACTTTAAACGGTGCTTGTCCAAGATGGCGATGCTCCTGCTCTGTCAATCCAGACCCTATAGTTATAAAAGGATGAGGGGTGTGTCTTCTTTCTGGCTAACTCCTACTGAGGGGGTGTGGAGAGCATTCTGTTCTCAGATTGACTGTAGGATTGATGCCATCTGTAGATGTTTCGGGGTAGTTGTCTGTGGAATGGTCATGATCCTGTTGGCTGACACTCCTTGAATATGGTTAATTAGGCGGGTAAGAACATCCGTCCCAGGCATATCATTAGGAGAGGGCCCAGGGAAGGGATGACCCATGCTATGATTCTGTTCTCAAACCCAGAATCGATTTCGTAGTTTTGATATTCCCTTAGCTTCTTAGCCCTTTCGTTAAGTTTTTCAGCAGTGTCTCTTACTAGGCCCGATTGGTTGAGATAGAAAACACTTTCCGCACCCAACGAGAGGCCGAGGCCCCCTTTCCAACTGTTAGAAGATCTAGTTAGTTCCTGTCTGTTTTGGAGGACCACACTGGCAAAGGACCCTGGGAGTGATGATGGTTCGTGTATAGAATTAGGGATCTCTTTCTCTCACTCTCTCTGCTGAGATTTTCCCCACACTCTTCAGTTCCCACATGTCCCTTTACCAGTTCCTCTGGCCAGAAAGGTTGGTTTCTCTCAGAGTATTGCCATGTGATTCCGTACAACTGGGGCTTCCCTTGAGGCAAAGTGGGAAGAGAAAATTGAGAACAAATATAAAGGGAAATACTCCATATTCTAGTTGGTCTTGAATTCTTATGAGGCTTTGAGCTATATCTTCTAGAGAGTCCTGCAGTTCTGTTGAAAGAGCCTTAAAGTATGTTACAGAGGTGGCTAATTCATCTGCTCCCAATCTGAGTCCAGAGGTTGTACCCAAGGTGGCCATTAAGGGAATGATGTGGATGGCTCTGCTTTTCTTAACATATTGGACGGATGGGATGGGCAAAGGTTGATTAGGTGGAACTTGTCAAATGGGGGAGAAAGGTAAACTAGAGGGCAGGTTTTGGTCCAGTTGGTGAGGAGACAAAGATATGTGTTGGTGCCACACAAAAAGAACAAGCCTTTGTCATAAATACAGGCAGAGATACGGAAAGAGAGTAAGTGAATTAAAGATTGGATTTTTTTCTTTCCTGTGGTTCATTACTCCAGATGGACAAGGAGGAGGTCAGGGAGACACTCACTATAATAGAGATATAGGAAGAGTTACTTTTCACACGTTTAATGTGATCAGATGTTCCATCAATGATATTGAGTCATGGAAAAAGGTGTGCACTAGGGACAGCACAAGTTAGTTCAGAGGCATTGGTTAATGGAGAGGCTGTGAAACAAGCCGGATGCAGAAACATTCCATTTGCTTCAGGTGATACTTCGCAGTCAACTTCGTTAGTTTGATGGTCAGAGGGGTGTTTAATAATGATAGTGCTGTTGCATTGGTTAGGTGTTAGGGATTCTAAAGGAAATTTCTGTCAGAGGCTGAAAAGCAAAGTGAGCCTTATTGTCAAAGGGGGATGCGTTTAGTTATAGGCCCTTCAATGGGAGGGCCTTGGGGCTTGAAGCATAATAGGAAGTTGTAATAGGTTTGAAATTATTTGTTAGCCTGATTGGCCCTGGGAGTGGGATAATCGCCGGCCAGGGTGTCAACTCTTTCAAAAAAGAAAGCTCCTTTTTGGAGTTTATAAATCAGGGTTATGCTTCCTGTTAAGAGGTCATGAAGGGGTGAAGGAAGGGCTGTGTAAGCTGAGAAAGACAGCAATAAAGCACATCCATCATTCAGGAGCAAAGGAAGAGTTAGTTTCCAGCAAGAAAGATTGTGTAAGGCTTATAAAGCTTTCTAGCTTGAGATCAGTGAGAACTGGTTGTATTGGTAAGGTTGATGTGCTTAGGGAATTTATATTGAAAGAAACGAGCAAAAGGGAAAGAGGTTATTTGGGTAGGAGTAAAATCCTGGAAAGTTCCTAGAAGCCATAGGTCCCACAGAACAGTAAGGAGCTGGTCAGGATGTATGATCGGAGTTTTGTAAAGGTACCCTGAAGGTCTGTAAGAAGATTAATTAGGAAGCAATGAAAGTTTGGGAGATAAAAACACATAGGCAACTTCTGTGGATTTCTCTTCCTTTTTCTCTGGGATTTGGGTGAGGCTAAAGGAAGTGGGCCCTGTGGAGACACAAGAGAAGGCTGAAGAGGTTTTAGACATGGTTGTTTGGGTATGTGTTGGAAGGAAGTCCGCTTTCTTGAGAGAAGTGGAATGAATCCGGCTGGGGAGTCCCTGGCGTTTTGCTGCCATGGGTGTGGTAAGGATTATTTGGTAAGGTCCCTTCCATTTAGGTGTAACGGGGGAATTGGGGATAGGAATGGAATCTTTTACAAGAACACAGTCTCCTGGCTGTAGGAAGGGATTAGAGGAGTTGGAGGTGGGTTGTGGCAGATGTTTGTTAGCATATTCCCAAATGAAACGGCGGATGGCATGTAGAAAGGGAAAATGAGAGGAGTTGGTGGAGATGAGGCTTGACCCTGAGGTGGAACAAAAGGGGCGAGTGGTCTCCCATACATGAGTTTTAAGGGGCTGAGCATTAAGGGTTTACTTGGGAGTGCCCAAATTTTTAGAAGGGCCAAAGGTAAAAGTGTGGCTCAGTCTTTATGTGTTTGGAGTGAGTACCTGGTGAGGGTGTTTTTTAGAATGCCATTCCTTTTTTCAACCTTTCCTGAAGATTGAGGTCAATAGGGAATGTGCAGCTTCCAGGTGACTTTTAGAGCTTGTTCAAGTGCTTGAGTAATTTGAGACATGAATTCAGGACCATTGTCAGAAAGAAAGAGGCTTCCCAAACCTTGGGATGATTTCTGCTACTAATTTGGAGGGGACAGTAGAAGCTCGATTGTTGATTGTGGTAAAAGCCTTGGCCCACCCCAAAAAGGTATAGACCAGAACTAAAAGAAATTGAACCTTTTTACTGGGGGCATATGGGTAAAATCAATTTGCCAATTCCATCCTGGAAGGTGACCCCAGCTTCATGGGTTAAGAAAGAAGGGGGTTTGGTGTTGGAGGGGTGAATCTTTCTGGCAAATAGAGCATTGGGAAATGGCTTTTAGCTGTTCCTTTATATCTGGGATTATGTATATGTGGAAACTTAAGAAATGTTGTAGAGGGGAATGGCTAGTGTGGAAGAGGTTGTGAATGTCCCATAAAAGAGTTCTTTTATCAGGGTCAAGTAGGACTAATTTGTTTTGCATGAATCAGTATGTGGGTTTGAATTGTGCCCTCGCTGTGATTAGTTGTATTTGGAGTTCTGGATAAAAGGAAGAGATATGTTGCATGAGGGAAACAGGTGTTGGGGAATTGGATGATTGGTTGAGGCATGTTTTGCCCAATAGTCAGCCTCATGGTTACCTAAAGAAACATGGCTTTTATCTGGTTGATGTCTTTTGCAATGGATAACTATAACCTTTTTCTGGAAGTAAACCTGCCTTTAGTAAATGATGAATTAGTTTTCCATGAATGATAGGAGCTCCCTTAGCTGTGAGATAGCCCTGGTCACTCCAAATTTGGGTACTGGAATGGTTGATGTTTAGGCATATTTAGAATCAGTGTATAGATTAAGTTTTTTGTTTTTTGTTTTTTGTTTTTTTTTGTTGTTGTTGTTGTTTTTTGCTAGGGTTAGTGCTCTTCTTAGGGCAACTAATTCTGCTTGTTGGGAGGATGTGCCCAAAGGCAAGGGAGGCAGCCTCTATGACTCTTCTAGGTGGGGGAGAGTGGGTATCATTATGATTTCCTTCAATGATGGCATATCCTGCTTGGAGGGGAGGGTATTTTGATGTGCTGTCAACTACAAACCAATCTGGGACTGCCTTTATGTGAGTGGAAGTAAGGTGGTAAAACATGGTGACAGAACTTTCAATTAAGTCAGAGTGTGAGTGTTGGTCAGGGTTCAGAAGCAGTGTTGAAGGCAAGAGTGGCGGGATTGGCCAGGCACAGTGGCTTACACCTGTAATCCCAGAACTTTGGGAGGCCAAGGTGGGCCAAAGATCATGAGGTCAAAAGATCAAGACCATCCTGGCCAACATGGTGAAACCTCATTTCTACTAAAAATACAAAAAAAAAAAAATAGCTGGGCATGGTTGTGCATGCCTATAGTCCCAGCTACTCAGGAGGCTGAGGGAGGAGAAATGCTTGAACCTGGGAGGCGGAGGATGCAGTGAACCAAAACGGTGCCACTGCACTCCAGCGGGGCCACAGAGTGAGACTCCATCTCAAAAAAAAAGAGTGGTGGGATTGGGGAGGGGACATTTATGAAGAGAGATAGAGAGTTGAAGGAGATTTGAATGTAAGGTTTGCATGTGAGAGATGATTTGGATGTGAGCACCTTATGGCTGAGCATGTCTTGCAGACAATGAGAAGAAAATACCTGAAGGGGTTCATAGAACGTGAGTTTTTATGCCTCAGGGATAATCAGAGAGGCTGTGGCCAAAATTTTTAAGCGAAGGGGCCAGCTTTTGTAAATGGAGTCTAGTTGTTTTGAAAAATATGCCACTGGTTGGATGGAATCTCCCATAGGTTAGGCTAATAGTCCCAGGGCCTGATTATGAGAACCGTGTAAATACAGATGAAAGGATCCAGGGGGTTTGGAAGGCCTAAAGCAGGGGCCTATAATAATGCATGTTTTACGGGAGAGAAAGCATGATAAAGGTCTGGAGTGGGAGTGAGTGGTTGGTCAAGATTTCCTTTTGTGTGTTCATAAAGAGGTTGAGCAATAATGGCAAAATTTTCTATCCATAATCAGAAATACCCCACTAATCTGAGGAAAGCAAGCCCCTTTTTGTTTTAGGAAGTGGGATTTGCTGAACACCTTGCTTTCAGGCTGGTGGAATTTCTCGAGTATTTGGAATTATGATCTATCCTAGGTATGAGACTTTTGGAGAACTTAATTGGGCCTTCTTTTTTGGATACCTGGTACCTCCATGTAGCCAAAAAATTTAAAAGCCTAGTGGTATGTTGAATACAATGTTCTAGAGAGGGGCTGCAAAGAAATAAATCATCCACGTATTGAAGCAAAATGCTAGGTTGTAGAGGTAGTTGGGAAGATCCAAGTGAAGTGCCTGACTGAAATAGTGAGGGCTGTCTCTGAATCCCTGTAGGGGGACAGTCCAGGTGAGTTGTTGGGAGTAGCCTCGGTCAGGGTCGGTCCAAGTAAAAGCAAAATGATTTTGAGAGGAGGGATAGTAAAAAAGGCATCCTTGAAGTCTAATACAGAGAAATGGTAAGTGTTGGGAGGTATTCACAGCAGGAGGGCTTAGGACAATAGGACAAACAGGAACAATAGCAGAGTTGAGTTGTCACAAATCCTGAACCAGCCTATAGGAGCCATCCAGGTTTTAAATTGGGAGAATAGGAGTATTGTGGGAAGAATGGATGGAGATTAAAATATTGGCAGCCGAAAGTCAGGAGATGATGGGCTTGAGTCCCTGTAAGCCACTAGGGTTGATGGGATATTGTGGAACCACTATAAAGTGCTTAGGATTCCTTTGGTGAAATTTGAATTGGAGAATGGTGGGTAGCTATTATGGGAGAGTCAGTGTTTTATACCATGGGGTTTACATGGCTGAGGATTTGGGGATTTAAGTCTGTTTGATGTGGAGTGTCTGAGGAGAGTTCTGTTCTTGACGTAATAATAAGTAAGGGTGACTTTGGTGTAGGGCTGATAAATGAATGATTCCTCCTAGTTTGTGTAGGATGTGCCTTCCTAGTGAACGAATGGGACAATGAGGAATGACCAGAAAGAGTGAGTTACAGTGACTTCCTGAAAGAAACAGTATAGAGGCAGTTTTTTTTTTTTAAGTAACTGACTTTTATTTTCTTAAACAATAATTTTTTGTTTGTTTGTTTTACTTTAGGCTCTGGGATACATGTGCAGAACATGCAGTTTTGTGATATAGGTATATATGTGCCATGGTTGTTTGCTGCATCTGTCAACCTGTCATCTACATTTTAAGTCCCTCGTGCATTAGGTATTTGTCCTAATGCCCTGCCTCCCCTTGCCCCCCAGTCCCCGACAGGCCCTGGTATGTGATGTTCCCCTCCCTGTGGCCATTGTTCGACTTTCACTTTGAGTGAGAACATGCAGTGTTTGGTTTTCTGTTCCTGTGTTAGTTTGCTGAAAATGATTAACTTCCAGCTTCATCCACATTCCTGCAAAGGACATGAACTGGTTCTTTTTTATGGCAGCATAGTTTTCCATGGTGTATATGTGCCACATCTTCTATGTCCAGTCTATTGTTGATGGGCATTTGGGTTGGTTCCAAGTCTTTGCTATTGTAAATAGTGCTACAGTAAACATATATGTGCATGTGTCTTTATAGTGGAATAATTTCTAATCCTTTGGGTATATATGCACTAATGGGATTGCTGGGTCACATGGTATTTCTGGTTCTATATCCTTGAAGAATTACCACCCTGTCTTCCACAATGGTTGAACAACAGTGTAAAAGTGTTTCTATTTCTCCACACTCTCACCAGCATCTGTAATTTCCTGACTTTTTGATAGTCACCGTTCTAACTGGTGTGAGATGGTATCTCAGTGTGGTTTTGATTTGCATTTCTCTAATGACCAGTGATGATGAGCTTTTTTTCATATGTTTGTTGGTCACATAAGTGTCTTCTTTTGAGAAGTGTCTGTTCATATCCTTCACCCACGTTTTGATGGGGTTGTTTGCTTTTTCTTGTAAATTTGTTTAAGTTCCTTGTATATTCTGGATATTAGACCTTTGTCAGGTGGGCAGACTGCAAAACTTTTCTCTCATTCTGTAGATTGCCTGTTCACTCTGATGATAAGTTTCTTTTGCTGTGCAGAAGTTCTTTAGTTTGATTACAACCCATTCTTCAATTTTGGCTTTTGTTGCAATTTCTAGTGGTGGTGTTTTATATGGGGCTTCTTATATGTCTTTCATGCCAACAACAAAAGTGGATGAACATTCTAATGGGCCTTGATATTCAGTTAATACTGATAGACTCGCCCCAGTATCCAAAAGAAAGGAAATAATCTTACTGGGTACTGTCCCAATTACCATAGGTTCTATGGACTCACTAGATGTGGGTGTGGGGGTGAAGAATTCCAGGTACCCTCAGTCTTCCATTGTCAGCACGAGCAGTGAAGAGATTTCCTCCTGTGATGATTGGTAGGCTTCATTATGAGCTGCACCTAAATGAGGAAGGTGTCCCTGTCGGGAACAGTCCGTTTTCCAGTGTCCCTAAGTACCATAAGTTGGACACAGTTTGGCGGGGGGGCCGGGGGTTGGGACAAGCCTTTGCTCAGTGTTCAGGGTTGTCACATCAGAAACAGACTCCTGGACAGGTGGGAGAGTTTCCTTTTGGGTTATTGGGAGGCTTTTGTGTAACTGACCTTTGGACAGCAGAGGTGAGCATCTGGTATTTTAAATGGAGATATTTGTCTTTTTGAATTTTTTGTTCCTTGTCTCTGTTGCTGAAGACACAGAGGCTGCATTTAAGAGGTCCTGCTGAGATGTCTGGGGACCCTCCTCAAATTTTTGTCATTTTTTTCCCAGATATCTGGGGTGGATTGGGAAATAAACTGGACATGGAGGAAAGTTGGACCTTTTCTAGATTCTGGGTTCAGATTGGTATATTTTAGCATAGCTTTAGTGAGGTGTGAAAAGAAAAGGGCAGGATTCTTCTTGGGCTCCAGTGTAATTTCTCTAAGTTTCTCATAATTAACTGCCTTCTGGGCACTCCTGTCCATGCCTGCGAGGAGACAGGCAATCATGTGGTCTCTTTGTTGGATGCCATCGTCTCCTAGATGGTGAGTCCAGTCTGGGTCTCCACAGGGGACTGCATCATTGGCCACTGGAGTTTGCATAGGGGCTTGATTATGGAGTTCATCTGCGTGTGTTTCAGCTGAATGCCAGATGTGTTCTTTTTCATCAGGTGTGAAGGTAGAGGTTAGAGTTATGTAAATGTCATGCCAAGTTAAACTAAATAATTGGGTTATGTGCAGGAATTCCCTGCGATAATGAGAGGGATTTTCAGAGAAGGATCCCAGATGCTGTTTGATCTGCAACAACTCAGATGAGGTGAAAGGAACATGAATGCAAACAATGCCTTCAACCCCAGCCAGCTGCTTCCTGGAGAGGGAGAATGGAAGAGGTAGTAACTGGCTGGAGTAGTTTTTGAGTGGGTAACAGGTGGAGAAGGAGGAGGAGTGGGGTTTGGGGCTGAAGGCTTGGGGGCAGGAGGGCCACCAGGGTGGAGGATTCAGATAGGTGAGGAGTGGATGCATGAAAATGAGAAAACGGAGGGGATTCATCTGCAGGGCCAAAAGGGGTTTGAAGGAACGAGTTTCAGAGGAAGGAGAGTGTCGGGGACCGGCACGTCTGCCAGCAGGCTCCTGGCCTGCGGGAGGCCTCACCCCAACTCGGAGATGTTTACAACCTGGAGGAGAGAGTGCGCGGAAGAAAAGACAGACAGACAGTGGGGTCTGGAGGACTACCCAGGCGATGCCAGTAGCATGCCAGAGTAGCGAGTTTATTGTGTGCATAAGCCTGATTATATACCTTTTAGTTCTTTGTTGATGACGCAAGTTACATTGTAA